>MCJB01050909.1:211271-228376 GCA_002018475.1 Nicotiana obtusifolia | reverse complement strand
GGGGGGGGGGGGGGGGGCGATTTTTTAACTTGTGCTTCTGTTTGATCGGGGAAGGAGATGGGCCCGATATTTTATATAGGTATACCGCATATATAGGATGCGCTATACCTACCTGTCTTTTCAACTTCTAGTATATCGCATCCTGCATATGCGCTATATATAAACTTTGCCCGCCAATTTAAAGTTCAAATTTAGCGCATGTAACACATGCGCTATACCTTAACGGACAAACGTGCCGTTAAGGTATAGCGCAGTGAAGAAATGCGTTATATAAAATGGTTCTAAATTATTTTTTTCATCTATTTTTATGCTTTAAGTCTAAAAAGACAACACTTTGATTCCGGACTCAACTTTTTCTCGCTCATTTGCCTAGCGGTAAAGACAGTACTAAAGTCATTTCGCCAGTAAGTATCAGAAACAGTAAAAGAATGAAAAGATACACATAAAACAACTGATGCTACTAATAGGCCACTTTTGATCATCTATTAAGAGAATCTCTTTTTAGTTATCTGCATTATATTTGCTTGATCAGTTGAGTATAGGAGCAAAGGTATGGACTAATAAATTGTTAGATCCAGATCTAAAATAGGGAAACGTGATTCCTAACCCCGCAAATTTTAAATTAATCATTTTTATTTTACATAAGAACACGACTTAAGCATTTCTATGTGCGATATAAATTCTAATTTTATAGTATAAGCCATTCTCGATCCAATTGTACGTGTATATAGGAGGGTTTTCGACCTTTTCATTTCAACAAAAAGCATTCTCTTGAATATAGATAGTAGGAAAAAGAAGCACAAGAATGAGCAAAAAGTTAGTGTTGCTCATGTTCTTAGTGGCTGCAACTTTATTTTGCAGCCACCAAGCAGCAGTGGCAGAAGAGGCCACCACCGACACAGATATAGTCTCTTCCGTCAGCAGGTCTTGGCCATTCCCCCGCTGTTGTGATAGTGACAAAAAGAAGGTGAAAAAATGCATGACAAATACAACTTCCATAGACGATTGCTGCCCAACATTTAAGAGCATACTTGGCCGTAAATGTCCCTGCTATCGTTATGCCAATTACTTAGATAATCAAGCTTTGATTACTCTTGCTAGTTATTGTGATGTCAAGAATCCATGCATGTGTGAAAAGGTTAGTCATTGGTAGATTTTCTTAGACGGATTTAATACATATTTACTGATATTGTAAATAATTCTTAACCTATTAATGTATTTCAACCTATTTTAGTAGGTTGTGATTCTTAATTTTTATATACTAACAATGTAAACCTACCAGCAAGAAGACATGACAATGTCCGTCGATTCCACCTCCTCCGTCACGTGGCCATGCCCTCGTCCTCATCCTCGCCCTCGTCCACGACCACAACGGAGCTGTTGTGCTGGTGATAAAGCAAAGATAAAGACTTGCATGACAAACACAACCTCCATAGATGAGTGTTGCCCAACATTCAAGAGTACTATTGGCCGTAGCTGCTCCTGCCATCGTTACGCCGAGCAGTTAGACAATCAAGCTTTGATTACTCTTGAGGCTTATTGTGATGTTACCAATCCATGTAAGAAAGTGCAAGTAAGTAGTCTACCTTTTTCTTCTTTGTCAATATCTTTTCCTAATTTGTGGTAGAGTCAATGGCGGATCCACAATAGAGTTGCAGGTTCAGCAGACATCTATAAACCTTATATATGCAAGGAAAAAAATAAGCATAAATAGCGCTAAATATATATTTCAGAATTCACCTTATCAGCTCAGAATTCAGAATATCAAAACCTTGGATCTGTCACAACTGGTTAGAGTGCCTAATACTAATGCTTCATGCTGTGTTTCTTGCGTTTCAGGTGATACAGCTTCCCCAGTAGGAGATTCGATAAAATAATGTTACATGTTTAATATTAGTGAGGCACGAGATGAATTCTACTCCATCTCTCTTGAATAAAGTTTCATAATCGTGTTTTATAGTCATGTCCTTTGGATAAAATGTACCTTCTGTACTCTTTGAATTATTGACAACACGATCAATTCCCTTTTCCATTTGGATAGGGTTAGGCCTCATTTCATTAACCTTTACGTTCTCCTTAATTTTTTGTTTTTGATTAAGACCACTATTACGTCCATATCTTTTTTATTTTCTCATTGTTTATTTTTTCTTCTATCATACCCTCGATCGTTTCACTCGTCATCTTTATCATATAACTTGGTAAAAAGCTGTATACATATGACTTGATAGCTTACAACATAGTTACATTGAGTTAGAGGAGAATAATTTAATTGCAATCGTCCTAAAATTAAGTTTTCTCATGAAATTATCTTTTTTTTTATTTAATTTCTTCCTCTAAATACATAGGGATATTTATCTGATGACTCTTCTTTCCTTCTAGTTTCCACACTGTATCACGAAGTAACTCCAATGCCAAAATCTTGATTTCTTTGCAAATAGTTCATAGCACAGATCAGGGAAAAGAGAGGAGAGAGAATACCTGGTAACCATAATTAATGTTATTTGGTTAACAAAACAAATCTAGTCTTTTAATTATTCAAAGGGATACGTTTAACTTATTTAGGGTGGGACTGGAGGAACCGGTGGGATCACCTAATGGAGGTGAGCCCACGTCTCAATACCATATATAACTAAGATATGCTCGAGGCGTCGGGGTATTCACTACTAAAATATGGCTAAAAACCA
This sequence comes from Nicotiana obtusifolia, assembly GCA_002018475.1. NCBI lineage: Eukaryota > Viridiplantae > Streptophyta > Magnoliopsida > Solanales > Solanaceae > Nicotiana > Nicotiana obtusifolia. The sequence continues at coordinate 225,692 of MCJB01050909.1, read as the reverse complement.
TCCGAGGAAACCGACCGTAAGTAAAAAGGAATTATTTTAATTTAAATGAAGATACCAACCAATTTTGATCTGTAAGTTAAATGATATTATTTTAATTCAAATGAAGATACCGACCAATGTTGGTCGGTGAAAAGAACAACCTTTATTTTATGCCGTGCCGAAAGGACCAAGAGCTATTATTCCCTAGTCTTTAGCACATAGCAGTCGACGCAGTACTGATTCCTGGCGATTCCGCTAATCTTCCTATAAATTTCATTCCTAAAATACCCGCAATCGTAGACGGCTTTGGTTTATCTAGTCTTGATAATATAAACCAAAAATGTTGGTCGGTAACCTTAGATTTTTGAGTTTCTGTAGCCAGGTTACCGGTCGATGTTGGTCGGTATTATGAATTTCTGGCAATTTTATTTGATATTACTGACCAACAATGGTCGATAATTAACAATTTTTTTTTCTTGACTAGCGAACGAAGTCGATCGATTTTCTGGGAATAAATTTGGCAGAAAATATCTGTTTTAGTAGCTACACCACCTTCCAAAAGAAAAATGCAAATATACAACAACCAAAGAAGTCCCAATTACCCCAATTCTCCACCCAAACACCCAATTCAATATTGACACGCAGCTCCAACACAAATCCACCAAATCATTCAACCAAACATCCAATCAAAAATATATTCAAGCAATCAAAATAGTAATAAAGCACTATAAACATTAAAAATAGCTCATACTAATTCAAAACTACTAAAACAAGTTATAAGTATTCAATAGTACTAAAACTAGTTCAAAGTATTGTTCAAAGGGTAATTTCTACTCCATTCCTGTCACGATCCGAAATCTCACTGATGCCGTGATGGCACCCAACCTAACCCGCTAGGTAAGCCAAACTGCATAAGTCACTTCAACATGCGAAAACATCACTATTATAAATAAAATTGCAATAGAATTTAATAAAACGATCCCAATGACTGGTAATACAAGTCATGAGCCACTATGATGTAGATTTATAAAGCTGGTAAAATGATTTAAATACAATATCTGTTTGAAAATTACATAAACAGAAATAAAATCCGAAGCTACCAGGAACAACAAGTAGCAGGAATTCGGCACGCGAGTACGCCTCCAAAGCAAAACTCCCTCTTCACAGCTACTTAGCTCCAGAATCTGCATGCAAGGTGTAGAAGTGTAGTATGAGTACAACCCATCCCATGTACTCAGTAAGTATCTTAACTAACCTCAGATAAGTAGTGATGAGGTTTTTAAGTCAAAAGATACTCACTTGTTTAATAACCTGTGCAATATATATAAAACTGGCAATAAGATGTATAGCAGAAAGGCAATAACTAAAATCTCAATAGAACAAGTGACAACAATGTAATACAAGTAAAGGCTCAACTTCAATAGCAAGTCATCAAATAGAATCGCACACATATGGCACCTCGTGCCCACATTATCATTTACCTTTGCACGTCAAAGACCTTGTGCCACAACACATGTCACACCTGCACAGCAAAGATCTCTTGCCACATTACAATTTGATTTCGTATCAATTTTTAAATAACACATTCAAGAGAACTTTTCAAGAATCAATTGTAGTAATACATGGTAATAATCCCATATCATCAATCCGATATGCTAGAAACAACTCAAAGAATACGAGATAACAACTAAACGTAGGTTGTTGGGTCCAAATGCACACGCAAGTACACGTGGTCGACAAGCAATTAAGTGATAAGAAAGTATCGTTCCCCACGAGGATTTATCATTAACTTTTATCCAATCTAAACTATTTATAAATTTATTGCTCAAGTGAGTGAAGAAAATAATTGTGATTTTTGTAACAAAATTACTATGAAACTAATAAGCAAACAAGAAAATACGATCGCAAGTAGAGCAAACAAACACTTAGAAAGAATTCAATGAGATGGGGATATTCTAGAGTTATGGGATTAACATCTCTCCTATTTTTTAACTTGACTTATCTAATATGTTGATTAGCAGGGTTTATTATGCTCGCGAAGTTCTTTCGACACTTCGCTCGCCTATTCAAGACAATCTAAGACTATATGTCTATAGAATCAAAATTGACAAGAACGCATGTATATTTCCTGCAAAAATAACCAAGTAAGGTAACGAGAATATGTCTATCCTAATCGCGAATCTATTGTCCGATGCGCGGATTCAAGAACTTACTTATCTAATCTTATATGCAATCTATAGTTCCCACTTTCGAGTTCAACTATAAATTCGTAAATAGTACTCTATTGTTAGCTACGCATAAAATAATTAAGAGCAAGATTAAATAAACAAATTAATATGATAATTCAAGCAAAGCAATCAACCGTCAAACTACAATAGTCAATAACGATCGATAATCCCATCATAATAAAGTTCTTAGCCACTCATGTTCATGACAATAATCAAAATATTATTAAACATAAAAGCTATGAATACTAGATGAAGGATAGAAGAATCGATGAATTCCATGCTCCCGAGTGTTCCGTACTTGGGTTTTTCTCTCAAAGTGGCGTCTTCCTCTCCAAAATAGGTTTAGACTTGCTTTTATACGAGTTGGGGGTGTTTTGGGTTGAAATAACCTTGTCTCGGGCAAAGTAGGACAACGTTTCCCCACCCAGCGCCCAGGGTAGCGTGGGGCGCTAGCCCTGGTGCTGGGAATTTTGTGCATTTGAAATTTGCGTCACTGGTAGCGTCCCATGGTAGCCTGGGTGCTACACTGTTCCAATTTTTCATTTGTTCCCTTTTTTGCTTCAAATCGTGCACTTTCGTCCCACATTGCCTCGGGATGACTCCTACACAAAAAATTCTACGAATTAGCATAAATTATTACATTACATATCCAAAATCTATGAAACATGAGTAAAATGCGAGGCAATATGCATATTAAGCCGAATATCAACACCTCACACTTACACTCTTGCTCGCCCTCGAGCAATTTAACTCTCAACTACACCCCAACAACATACATCTCAACTAGGGAAGAGCAATTAAAATTTTCAACCATACACTCTACCTTTGACTGTGGTCGATCCCTGCAATCAAGAACGAAGATACGAAATTCACTTTCTTCCCGTTTTAAACATGCCCAAGTATAAACATTCAATTCAAAAAATTCAAACGACCTAACCATAATCATCCTTCCTCAAGAGTCGACTCGCTACCCCTAAGGACCCTCAACTCACACACTCACCAACCAAGAGAAATTAACAAATTACCAATCCGTCATGAGATCAAGTTCCCTCACCAACAAACAAGAGAGTGGATATAGAAATAGTCCACATTTTCAAATAAAACCTTGAACATAAATTAAGGACATCACAAAATTGACCAAACTTCGCTCCCTCACACAAAGAAATTCGTGTGCATCTCGTGGTCGTACCATAAGCTTGCCCCCGTAGTGTACATCTCTACTAATCTGAGCTAGCCAAATCTAGGATCAATTAGGACTTATCGGTTGTAATGTAGGCTAAGGGACGAGTAGGATACATTTAGGAATAGTGACTAATTCTCCTAAGCACTTTAATACATTACACTCAAGAATCGAGCACATATTCTTCTCAACTAATTCACTTGCCACAAACCATACACAGTATAGCCCTTTTTCAATTAAGCACTTCTATGTTTGCACTAGCATGAATTAATAAGACTAGGAGGCGTGTTTTTTTCCTTTCTTCTTGACTATCACATTATTTATAATTTGTTTCTTTGCAATTTTCTTTTCTCTTTCTCTCTTATTTTTCTACACACACTCCATACATTAAGGTTCATCAGCTAGTAGTATTTTTCACAACTGTAGTGCACCTTATGGGCCCTTCCATGGTTCCACTCGTAAGCTACTTCCCAAATCTCTCATCTTACTTCTTTTAGCGACTAAGTGCCTTCGGAGGTAAAGGTTCAACAAGCTCAAGTTACGAACAAAATCGGGATACGGCTTGTAATATGGGTGCCAAGGAAAAGGTCTATACGCTCAAAAGGGGCTAGCAACTGGAAAATTTTATTTGTAAGTGACAAGCACATCTATGATCAAGCAAAGAATTGCCTACGTCATTTCCTAAACTAGCATAACTTAATGATTTGGCTTCGAATATCACACATGGCAAGTTCTAGACTACACAGGATAGCACAGAATAACACAAATCCTTACACACACATTGCACATGACTCAATCAAGACGGTTCTGTTCAACTCTCAAGTCAAACAAGCACAAATAATTGAGAAATTTTAAGCAATAATGTACTAGGTGACATACAAGTCAAACAACTGAGAAAAAAGTGTCATATAGTAGGCTATTTATTTCACTTAGGCATCACAATTCAAATAAATATAATAGGAAGACAGAGCGCATGCCATAGCCTAACGTACCAACACCAACCATGTCAACAGGTATCTAGAGCAATTCAGATTTCTTCCTATTCTACTCCTAAAAAGTTAAAACCAAAATACCTGGTTCAAGTTACACCCTTGCAAAAGAACCGGCACCCAAAGAAAAACCAAGGGATGCTACCTAACTATTAAAAAAAGAAAAACAAAAGAAAATCTTTTTTGTACTTTTAATCAGACCTTAATCCCTCAAGAAAGCTGTCCAAGAGATCCATCGTTGGAAAAAGTTTGAGTTTTTTTTCTTGAATTTTTGTTTTTTGTTTCCTACTTTTTTTCCTTCTTTTAATTACGCGAGACTACTATTAATTAACTAAACTATGTCTACTACGAGTTTTGAAAAAAATAGTTTTATACAATTCCACTTCAAAAAGTAGTTTCCCCACCCCACACTTATGTTATACATAGTCCCCGATGCATATAAGGATACAAAACAAAAGTAAGGTGGAAAGAAGAACTCCCTGCTAGTCGGACTCATTCGGGTCATATTCTGAACCTTCATCCTCCGAACGTCCACCAGCCGAAGCTCCGGGCTCATCATCATCAGCTCCCAGGGGCACCAAAGTCATTGGCCCCATGACCTCAACTCCAATATCATCCTCATCATCTGAGCCCTTGTTGGTGTTTTCATCCTCCGATGGGTGAATGGGACTGCCATGCATAATCCCCAATATTTCTTTTGAAGAACTGGATAGATCATTGCGTAGATGCATATGCTCCTTATCCGTCATGCCCAACTTGCTCAGGTGTAATGGGTTAATAAAAATATAAAACGAAAAAAAATAAAAAAAATATATTTACCTGCCCCCTATCCCAGCGCGTCGCGCTAGGCCTGGCGCTGGGGGGGGGGGGAGGGGGAATTTGTGTCTATTTTTGGGCCACAGGCAGCGCTGGGCGCTAGCCTAGGTGCTGCTGCTCCAATTGTTTTTGGATACATGAATCCCTGATTCCTCCCGAGCACTTGGTACATCCATTATGCACATCCCACACCATTCCTACTTATGATTTCTATGACTACAAAGAAAATAAGAAAAACTCTAATCTACTCTAACTAAAAAGAAAAAGACTAAACTATCGAGGTTTTGTGACGACGAACGCCACCATCCCAATAGTGTTTCACTCTCTACCCATTGACTAAAAATGTGCCATTTCTTTTGGGATCCCTTAGCTCAACAGCTCCATGCTTCATAATCCGCACTACTTCAAATGGACCCGACAATATAGACTTGAGCTTCCTAGGAAAGAGCTTCAAGCTTGAATTGAACAATAGAATGGCTTGACCAGGTTGTAACTCACGATGAAAAATGTGTTTGTCATGCCATCACTTTGTTTTCTCTTTACATAGCTTCGCATTCTCATATACGTGCAAGCGAAATTCTTCGAGCTCATTTTGTTGCAACATCCGTTTCCCCCCAGCTAGATCCATATCATAGTTGAGCTTCTTGATTGCCCAATATGCCTTGTGCTCAAGCTCAACAAGCAAGTGACAAGCCTTTCCATAAACGAACATGTACGGAGAAGCGCCAATTGGAGTTTTGTATGCAGTGCGATATGCCCATAGAGTGTCATCTATCTTGCTAGCCCAATCCTTCCTACTTGCACTCACTGTCTTCTCCAAAATTTGCTTCACCTCCCTATTTGAGACCTCCACTTGACCACTGGTTTGCGGGTGATAAGTAGTTGCGACCTTGTGTCTCACCCCATACTTAGCCAAGAGGTTTCCTAACAGTTTGTTACAGTAGTTAGTACCTCCTTCACTGATCAAAGCACACGGAGTTCCAAATCTTGTGAAAATATTTTTCTTCACAAAGCTCACCATCACTTTAGCATCATTCGTAGGCAAAGCCACAACCTCAACCCACTTTGACACATAGTCAACTGCAACCAAGATGTATCGATGGCCATTTCATGCTGGAAATGGCCCTATGAAGTCTATTCCCCAAACATCGAAGATTTTGACCTCAAGTATGCCCTTCAATTCCATCTCATGCCTTCTTGAAATTGTACCTGTCCTTTGGCACCTATCATATCTTTTCACAAAAGCATATGCATCCCTTTAATATCTTGGGCCAATAAAATCCCGAGTGTAACACCTTTGCAGCCGTTTTGTCTCCACCATGGTGCCCCCGTACGGTGATGCATGACAATCATGTAAGATTACTTCCATCTCCTCCTCAAGAACACATCGGCGCGCCAGTTGATCTACACACTGCTTAAACAAAAATGGCTCATTCCATAGATAAAGTCTAACATCATGCATGAATTTTCTCTTACCATTCGGTGACAACTCTGACGGAGTCACCCCACTTACAATGAAGTTCACATAGTCAGCATACCATGGGGCCATGCCAGCTGTGATGGCTAGCAATTACTCATTAGGAAAACTTTCCTGAATTTCACCCCTTTCCTCAACATGTGCGCGAGTTTCCAAGTGCGACAAATGGTCCGCTACCTGATTTTCTGTCCCTTTTCGATCTTTGATTTCCAAGTCAAATTCCTGCAAAAGAAGAACCCAACGAATTAGTTTAGGCTTATCATCCTTTTTCTCAAAAAAATACCTGATGGCTGCATGGTCTGTGTAGATGATGGCTTTAGTTCCCACCAAGTAGGCTGTAAATTTGTCAAACGCACATATTACCACTAGCAACTCTTTTTCTGTGACTATGTAATTTATCTGAGCTGGGTTTAGAGTTTTCCTAGCATATTAAATTGAGTGGAACACTTTATTTTTCCTCTTGCCCAATACAGACCCAATTGCCGTGTCACTGGCATCACACATCAACTCAAAAGGCTCTCCCTAGTCTAGGGCGGTGATAATTAGTGCAGTTACCAATCTCTTTTTCAGCTCCTCGTACGCCTTTAGGAATTGTTCATCAAAATTGAAAGGCGTATCCGTCTCAAGCAACCAGCTCAAAGGGAGAAGGAACCTTAGAGAAATCTTTAATGAATCTTCTATAGAAACTTGCATGTCCCAAAAAGCTTCTGACTCCTTTGACAGAGATTGGAGGTGGCAGTTTTTCAAGTGCATCCAATTTTGTCTTATCCACCTCCAACCCATCTTTTGACACCTTGTGCCTGAGTACAATTCCTTCTTGTACCATAAAATGGCACTTTTCACAGTTCAACACTAAGTTCGTCTCTTCACACTTGGCAAGCACTTTACTCAAATTCATTAAGCATTCATCAAAAGATGGTCCGAAGACCGAAAACTCATCCATAATTACTTCAACAAATTTTTCTACCATATCAGTGAAGATTGCCATCATGCACCTTTGAAAAGTCCCAGGTGCATTGCACAACCCAAATGACATTTGCTTAAAAGCATAAGTGCCATAAGGACAAGTGAAGATGGTCTTCTCTTGGTTCTCTGGTGCAATTGATATCTGGTTACAGCCGGAATATCCATCAAGAAAACAATAATAGTCTTGTCTGGCCAACCTATCTAACATATGATCAATAAAGGGAATGTGGATGTGATCTTTTTTAGTAGCATTATTCAGTTTTCGTAGTCAATGCAAATTCTCCAACCCGTGATAGTCCTAGTTGGAATCAATTTGTTATTGTCATTTATAACCACCGTCATTACACCATTTATAGGTACACACTGTACTGGACTCACCCATATACTATCAGAGATGGGAAAGATAATACCTGCATCGAGCTACTTTATGACTTCCTTTCTTACCACTTTCTTCATGATTGGATTCAAGCGGCATTGGTGTTCCACACTCTGTTTGTGCCCATCCTCCATGAGAATTCTATGCATACAAACTGCTGAGCTAATACCACAAATGTCAGCCACGGTCCATCCAATCGTCCGCTTGTGCTCTCTAAGCATGCGAAGTAGCTTTTGTTCCTGCAAAACAGATAACTCAAAAGATACAACAACAGGTAAAGTTTCATCAACACTCAAGTAAGCATAACGAAGATAAGAGGGTAAGGGCTTGAGTTCAAATTTAGGAGTTTCTTCGATAGACGACTTGGGGGTGGCTGAGTCGGTCTATTTAGAGGCTCAAAATAGATCATTCCTTTGATGTAAGCAAATGCATCCATATGATGCACTATCTCCTTCACCTCATCATCCAAGTCAATGCTGTCAACTAACATTAAGTGCTTTCTCTAGAGAGTCACTATGCACCCACATCATTTTTTTTTATCACAAATATCATAGCTAGATCCTCATAGTGACTTGGCAGCTGAATTGCCTTGTACATATTAAAGACTCCTTCCACATTATCAACCTGGAGAATTATTTTTCCTTCACGAACTTTTATAACAACATCGTCAGTAGCTAAGAGAGGTCGTCCCAAGATGATGAGGACATGTTCATCAGCTTCATAGTCCAGTATAATGAAATCTACTGGAAGAATAAATTGCCCGATTTGTAGTAGCACATCTTCTATCACCCCCTCGATATGGACAATGGATCTATCAACAAGCTGCAACATGAATATGGTTGGCCTTGGGGATCCCAACCCCAATTGACTAAAAATTGAAAGGGGCATCAAATTTATGCTAGCCCCCAAATCACAGAGTGCCCGTCCCATATCTACCTCACCAATTCGAACTGGTATGGTGAAGCTCCCTGGATCCTTTAACTTTTGCGGCAATTTTCTTTGAATTCTGAGGTGCACTCTTCAGTAAGTTCCACTATCTCGAACTCTGTCAACCTTCTTTTGTTAGCCACAATATCTTTGATGTACTTAGCATATTTTGGGATTTCACGTAACATATCGACCAATGGGAGATTTAATTGAATTTGGCTCAACATATCAAGAAATTTGTTGAACATCCTGTCATCACTTTTCTTCTTTAATCTTAGTGGGTAGGGAGGTGGTGGCCTGGAAATTGAAGCCTTTTCACTTTCTTCAGTTTCTTTCTCAGTTTCCTCTATAGTTTTGGGAACCTGTTGTTTACCCTTAAAATTGGATAACAATTGAATTTGTTCGTAGAGCTAAGGATCCGTAAATTAGTTTGATACCAAATAAAAGTATGCCGTAAGTAATTAGAGTATTATAAGAGAGATAGAGCAATAAAACCGTAAATATATGATAATTAACGATGAATCGTAAGCGATGGAATAGTATTTCGACAAACAGTAATAGAGAGCTTAATATTGAATTCTGATGTACAGTAGAGATGATAAGGAATGATAAAAGTGAACTGCCTTGTATGATGAGAAAATAAGTCGTTCCCCTCAATGAAGGGTCTCTGCCTCTTTTATAGGCAAGTGTAAGAGTCATAATAAAAGCAGGGAACTGATTACAAGGAAAACCCCATTAGGGAACTGATTACAAGGAAAACCCCATTAATTACGGGATTTAATACCCTTAAATGATGGCATAACGGCCATAATGGTTGAGATAATTAATTCTGGCGAAATATCTGATGATTGGCGAGATATTCGGGTCGGAGCCGGTCCTCGATCGCGAAGTGTTTCTCGACCGACTATATCGATCGTCTCATCTCGGTCGCTCCATCCCACATGCCTGACCTTTTGATCTCGAACCGGGGGGCCGACTTCATATTATCTTCGACCTGCCTTCACTTAATGGTATTCGATCCGACTTCACCTGATTGTACCCGATCCGACTTCACCTAGACGGTCCGACCCAATACAGATAGTCCCCTCGTTTATTGGAGAGTAAGGACAAGAAACGATATGAGCTATCCAACCTAGGGCTTATCAACCAGGTGATCGATACTACCACATAACGTGTCGCGGAAACTCATCTGTCAAAATCACTTACCCCCAAAAAGATTCTATATATGACGGCAGTGCAATGACGCGCACAACCGCTGATGTAGGCAATCATTACCCACTTCTTTGCAGAACCTAGTACTTTTCCATTGCATTAAATGCGTGCATTTAATGCCGCATACCTCGTGCTTTGTGCCATCGCTTTTTGAAAAAGTATAAATACTTCGTTCTCCTTTAGGTTAGTCCGTTTGTCTTCACGTATTAACTCACTTTGTCTTCTCATATTAACTCATTCCGTCTTCGCATATTAACTCACTTTGTCTCTTCCGAATCTCTTCTGAATAGATTGTTCATCTTCTTCATCGCAAAACTTTCTGAATCTTTCTACTTCTTTCTACTTCCATGGCTAAAACATCTAAGTCGGTTCCCTTAAGACAATCGTCCCCTGCTCAGCCTGTTGAAGAGGCTGAGCCCATCAGTATTGAAGAGCCTTCTGCGGAACCTCCATTGAAGGCCTTCATACCAACGGGATGTTATATAGGCACTGACTTTAAAGTCGAGAAGCTGTCTTCTGTACCCGGTCGGGGTGAACCGGTTTCAGATTATATTAGTTCCATCACCCCACGACAGCTTGACAGGGTTAAGGCCGATTGTCATGGGAATAACAAAGAAATAATAATACCTTCCCCTAACGAGTCCATAACCACATACGTAGAGGGATATATTAGTGTATACACTTATCCATTCACATTAGGGCCTGTAGATCCTATGATTGTGGAATTTTGTAGGAGGTATCAAGTTACTTTAGCTCAAATACATCCCTCCGTATGCCGTATAATCTACCTTTTTCTTTTCTTTATAGATAAGGTCGAGGGGGGGCATCCTTTTACCCTCGATCATCTACTCAGGCTGTACAGTCCCCGAATGTTCCGAGGGGGACTGATCAAGTTAGCTCGTCAGGCCAGTAAGGCCCCGTTTTCGAGCATAGATGAAGACAGGGACTGAGGTTGGATGAGCCGATATGTTCGGATTAAGACCTCCGATCTGATCCCTGCTAATAGCATGCCATTTCCCGAGAAGTGGAACTTGACACGTAAGTCTTCTTCTATTTGACCTTAAGGATTGGGTCAGAAAAATCGTGGCCCAAAGATCATATTCTGAACGGGCTTGGAGGGAGATATCGAAAGGCCTCTGGGAGGCTAAGAACCAGGGTAAGCTTTATTCTGTATTCATATTTCCAAGAACGACCGATACCGATATTCAAGTTTTATAACTCACGTATTACAGGCCTTTCAAAAGATGCCGAGTTGAGGTCGGCTGCTGTTAGCGGGACGGTTCCTCGTCCCCTTCCCGCATCGGAGAAGGAGGGAGGAAAGAAAAGAACAAGGTCTCCTGATCATGCCGAGCCCGAGAAAAAGAAGAGGAAGAAAATGGCAGCTCGGAAGGCCAAAACCCCCGATGCCGCTGCCGAAATAAGTGAGGACTCCGATGAGGCAGGGAGTCCTAAACATGATAAAAGCCCTCGGGAAGTCCCCGGGAATACAGCGGAGGGAACCGGTACCTCCCCTGAGATCGGTGTCGAAAAGGAGGCAAGAACTGAAGATTGAGCCGGTGTGCAAAGTTCGGCGCACAAGCCTTCGGATATTCCCGAAGTGGTGCATTCCCCATCCTTCTCGGAGACGTCCTGGGATGGCGGAACTCATAGGCCGGGCAAGGTACCGATCACAGCGGGAAACCTTGAGGAATTCTTTGATGGGGTGCCATCGGCCGATACTTTTGGCCTCTAGATCCCTCGAAGGAGTCCCCCAGCAGAATCGAGTGCGTCTCCAGCCGGTATCAAGTTGGTGGATAAATTTCCCGCACCGAGCTTGAATCCAGAAAGAAGTCGGGTGACAACCCTTGCTATCCCCGAAGATGCCCGAGCATTAGGCCCACCGGTAGGCATAGCAAGCTATCTCCACGGTTTGGTGACTGAAGAGGATCGAGATGCCATGAACGCCGTGGACTGGGCTTGCCTGCTTAACGAATCCCAGCAAGCACTGAACAAAGTAAGGATCCTTCTATTCCCCTTTGATTATACTAAGCACTTTAACTCTGACTTCCAAAATGAAAATCTTTTTTTTGAATTTTTCACAGTCTTCGGTGCTTAACCATGAAGTGTTCCTTCGCATCAAAGAAGGAATGGAACTAGAGTGGGAGCGACGCAGTCGGCTTGAGAACGAACTGGCAAAACTCCGGACCGATTTGTCAGGCCCAAGAAAAGAACGTGCCTCTTGCATTGAATGGTTGAAACAAATGGACACCCGGTTAGATCAGCTTCGATCCGAGCTAAGTGAGGCCAAGGCCGAGGCAAGCAGCTGGAGAATTAAGACTGAGCTTTTAACCGCAGAGACGACGACCCTTCAGGAATGGGTCTCGATAGCTCAGGAAACAATCAAGACCTTGACCAAGGACAAAGAGTATTATCATTCTCAAGTTGAATCATCCAAGCTAGAATGGGCGGCCCTGACTAACCGGCTTCAGGAAGCAAAGTTGGAAAACGCCGCCAACAAAGCCAAAGCAGATGATTTGATAGCTCAGTATAGAGCCGATGCGGAGGTAGCCCAACAGCAATCGATGGCGCTAACTGAATATACCCAATGCCAGACTCGTCTTAATGTGCTCGAGGAGCTTCAAGCCCGCGTCTTCGAATATCGAAGAGGCTACTAAAAAAGAAGAAGAGATGAGGAGAAAAATGTTTCTCGAAGAATTCGAAGATGGCTCCGATTGACGCTACCTTGCTTGTTGTAGTTGGGATGATGTTATAGACCCACCTTCGTATGACGATTTTTGTGAAATATATTTTCAAGTTTATTTTTCTTTGACTCTTGTGCATCTGCATATATTGTTTTGTCATAAATTGTGACCGAGTAGATAGTAAACCCAGCTTTGGTCCTGAAATAAAATAAAAAATGCATTAACACTTTGATTAGGCCTTAGACTTGTTTGAAGTGATAACCGACTTGGCCTTGGCCTTATTCATAGTGATTCGACCAAGCTATCGTTTGCTTCGTTTTCAACCGTTACACTCGTAAGAATCGAGGTCGTGTCTTAGCATAATATTGGACCCTTATAAAATAAGTTTGGTCTTAACTTTAATTCGAGGTCCTGCTTTTTCAGGCTTCAATCGAATAAGAGTTTTCGAGTTGATCTGGCCTTAGCCGCAAATCGGTTTGACCGAGTTGGAATTTCTCATTGAACTCGGCCTTAGCCGCAAATCGGAATTGACCATATCGGTCTTATTTTCCTTTAAGTTGATTCAGCTTTAGCCACGAATCGGTTTGACTGAATAAGAATTTCTCATTGAACTCGGCCTTAGCTGTAAACCGGAATTGACCATATCGGTCTTATTTTCCTTTAAGTTGATCCGGCCTTAGCCACGAATCGGTTTGACCGAATAAGAATCTCTCATCGAACTCGGCCTTAGCCGTAAACCGGGATTAACCGTATCGGTCTTATTTCCCTTTAAGTTGATCCGGCCTTAGCCGCGAATCGGTTTCGGGATTATGCCTAGTTAGGTCTTATTTCCCTTAGTCTCAATGCATTCCTTTCTTTACTATCAGTTATAGCAAGACTAAAAAGAAAAGCCCTTAGGCTTGATATCGCAACATAAATATGAGCATCAAATGACCTTGTTAATATTGGTGTAAATGTACATCTTTGTTGGTCGGAGGCGAGTCAGATCGTTCTATTCGGGTACGGCTCCTTCGGCCGTTTGACCCTTACATTGATTCCTAGCGATCTTCTACTTCAGCCCCTCGAAATAGATGTGAACAAAGTCAATGTAGTTAAAGTTTAACATAGTAGCACGGTATACATACTGCCTCATTAAAAACCTTACCGAAAAACCCAAATTGGGATAAAACCGGACGAAGGGAAAAAGAGTGTAGCGCGTGCTTTCAGCCTTTACGTTTGGTGATCCTTTATCCGAGGTAGATTTGTCCTGCATAGGTTAGTGTCGATAAAGAGATGAAAATAAAGCATAAAAAAGGGGAAAATAAGATACCTTAACAATAGTATTTCCTCAAATGGCTCACATTCCAGTTGCTTGGCAGCTCTTTACCGTCCAAAGTCCCTAGCTTATAGGATCCCTTCCCGGTGATCTTCAGTACAGTGTAGGGACCTTCCCCGTTTGGTCCCAATTTCCCCTCGTTAGGGTCTCGAGTATTGAGGGTGGTCCTTCTGAGCACTAAGTCCCCTGTATTGAAGTGTCGAAGTCGAGTTCTACGATTGTAGTACCTCTCGATTCTTTGCTTTTGAGCTGCCATCCGAACTAAGGCAGCCTCT
>MCJB01050909.1:199992-210600 GCA_002018475.1 Nicotiana obtusifolia | reverse complement strand
GCTATCAAAGTGGAAACACGAAAGTCGGACCTGTTCAATGTCAGACAAAAAGATAATGAGATGCTCGGAGAATTTGTATCTCGTTTTCAGATGGAGCGGATGGACCTGCCACCGGTCACTGATGATTGGGCCGTTCAGGCCTTCACCCAAGGGCTTAACGCTTGAAGTTCAACGGCTTCACAGCAAATTAAACAAAACTTGATAGAATATCCTGCCGTCACATGGGCGGATATACATAACCGATACCAATCGAAGATCAGAGTCGAAGACGATCAACTTGGAACCCCTTCGGGATCTATTTACCCCGTCAGGACTCATGATAGGGTTCGAAGGGAGATTTATCGGGAACCGAGACTGAATAGAGATCGGCATCAGCCATATCATGGGGATAGAAAAATCACTACAGCAAGGAGGACTCCCCGAGACGGGAAAGGAGAAACGATCAAGGTCGGAATAACCGAGGGCCCATGATGAAAAGCAATTTCGAGAGAACCACCGGTCACCAAGAAGCACCGCGGTTATCGGAATACAATTTCAACGTTGATGCGGCTACTCTCGTATCGGCTATCGGTCGCATCAAGGACACTAAGTGGCCTCGACCGTAACAATTGGATCCAGCCCAAAGAGATCCTAATTTGATATGCAAATATCATGGTACACATGGACACAGGACAGAAGATTGTCGACAATTAAGAGAGGAGATGGCAAGGTTGCTCGAAAACGGACATCTTCGAGAATTTTTGAGCGATCGAGCAAGGAATTATTACGGAAACAGAAATAAACAAGCAAACCAAGAAAAGCCACAACACACGATTAATATGATTATTGGTGGAATAGATGCACCTCAAGGTCCGATGCTGAAGGGCACCAAAATATCCATCACCCGGGAGAAACGCACTCGAGATTATGTGATGGAGGGAATCTTACATTTTAGCGAAGAAGATGCAGAAGGGATCATGCAACCTCAAAATGACGCGCTAGTGATATCTGTGCTTATACACAAGATTAAAGTAAAGCGCATATTGGTCGATCAGGCAGTTCGGCCTACATAATCCGATCATGGGTGATACAACAACTCGGCCTGACGGATCGAATTGTCCCTACAGTTCGAGTACTCAATGGATTCAACATGGCGTGTGAAACAACCAAAGGCGAGATAACGTTGCCGATAAACACTGCCGGTACCATTCGAGAAACGAAATTTTGCGTAATCGGTGGAGACATGAGATACAACGCTCTATTCGAGAGACCATGGATCCACGACATGAGAGCCGTGCCTTCAACACTGCACCAAGTACTGAAATTCCCATCATCCAATCGAATTATAACATTTTACGGGGAGCAACCCGCTACGAAAGAAATGTTCGCAGTACAAGAAATAACACCGGTACCAGCAGTTCCTTCGCAAAAGGTCGAGAACAAGTTGAAATAGCAATCACAGACATCATCCTCGGAAAACGTAGATGAACAAGTGTATCTCGAGGATGACGACTACGGAATTCCCCGGTCATTCATCAGTCCCGATTAATCCGATGCAACCAAATCAACAATTGAGGAACTCGAGCAAGTTTCACTCCAAGAAGACTTGCCAGATCGAAAGGTATACCTAGGCTCGGGCCTAAGTTCCGAGCTCAGGACAAAACTTATCCAATTTCTTATAACTAACGAGGATTGCTTCTCTTGGTCCCACCTCGATATAACAGGTATACCACCGGAGATAACAACTCACAAGCTAAGCCTAGACCAGAAGTTTCGGCCGGTCAAGCAAAAAAGGAGGCCTCAATCTGAGATCAAACACGCGTTCATCAAGGATGAGGTAACTAAACTTCTAAAGATAGGGTCCATTGGGGAGGTTAAATACCCGGAATGGTTAGCAAACATAGTGGTAGTCCCTAAAAAAGGGAATAAACTAAGAATGTGTGTAGATTATAAGGATCTGAATAAGGCGTGCCCAAAAGATTCTTTTCCTTTACCCAACATTGATCGCATGATCGATGCCACCGCTGGCCATGAGACCCTTCACTTTCTCGATACTTACTCTGGCTATAACCAAATATGAATGGATCCGGCTGACCAAGAAAAAACATCCTTCATCACTAAGTATGGCACATACTCCTACAACGTAATGCCATTCGGGTTAAAAAATGCAGGAGCCACTTACCAATACCTAGTAAACCGAATGTTTGAAAAAAAACTAGGAAAAATGGTGGAAGTTTATATTGATGATATGTTAGTTAAATCCCTGCGAGTAGAGGACCATTTGAACCATTTGCAGGAAACGTTCGACGTGCTGAAACAATACAACATGAAGCTGAACCGGAGAAATGCGCATTCGGTGTGGGCTCAGGCAAGTTCCTCGGTTTCATGGTCTCGGATCGAGGAATAGAAATCAACCCTGAAAAGATCAAGGCTATCGAGGACATCACAGTTGTAGATAGTGTGAAGGCTGTACAAAAGCTGACAGGCCGTATAGCCACTTTGGAACGATTCATTTTGAGATCATCAGATAAAAGCCGTCGATTTTTGAACCTATTGAAAAGAAGAACAGCTTCTCATGGACACCGGAGTGCCAACACGTGTTAGAGGAGCTTAAAAGGTATCTGTCTAGCCCACCCTTGCTGCATACACCGAAGTCAGGTGAACGGCTGTACCTCTACCTTGCTGTCTCAGAAGTAGCGGTAAGTGGAGTCCTAGTTCGAGAGGAACAAGGTATGCAATTTCTAATTTATTACGTTAGCAGAACCTTAGGCGAGGCTGAAACTAGATACCCTCGTTTGGAAAAAATGGCACTCGCTTTGTTGAGTGCCTCCAGGAAACTGAAACCTTATTTCCAATGTCATCCCATATGCGTCATAACTACTTACCCGTTAAGAAGCATAATGCATAAGCCCGAGCTCTCCGGCCGATTGGCCAAATGGGCTATCGAAATAAGTGGGTATGATATCGAGTATCGACCCCGAACCGCCATTAAATCTCAGGTGTTGGCAGATTTTGTCACTGATTTTACACCATCCTTAATGCCCGAGGTCGAAAGAGAGCTACTGGATGGATCGGGGACTCCTTCGGGAGTGTAGACCCTATTCATAGATGGTGCCTCAAACGCGAAGGGATCGGGGCTTGGTATCGTGCTAAAGACCCCAACCGGTAACACAATTCGACAGTCTATCAAGACTGTGAAATTAACTAACAATGAAGCAGAGTATGAGGCTAATGATAGCAGGTTTAGAACTAGCCAAAAGCCTGGGAGCAGAAATAATCGAAGCTAAGTGCGATTCCTTTCTTGTGGTGAATCAAGTCAACAAAACTTTCGAGGTCAGAGAAGGACGAATGCAGAGATATTTAGACAAACTACAAGTTACACTGCATAGGTTCAAAGAATGGACCTTACAACACATACCTCGAGAGCAAAACAGTGAAGCTGATGCCCTCGCCAGTTTGGGATCATCGGTCGAAGATGATGAGATCGAATCCAAAAAGGTCGTACAGCTCATGAGGTCGGTAGTAGAAGAAGGCCATGCGGAAATCAATACGACGAGTCTGACCTGGGATTGGAGGAACAAATACATAGAGTACCTAAGCTCCGGTAAACTCCCCTTAGACCCAAAAGAATCAAGAGCCTTGCGCACAAAGGCGGCTTGATTATGTCTATCCGATGATGGAACTTTATTTAGAAGGATGTTCGGTGGCCCCTTCGCGATATGTCTTGGACCGGGTAACACCGAACACATTTTAAGAGAAATACATGAAGGCACTTGTGGGAATCATTCCGGTGCCGAGCCCCTAATCCGAAAAATAATCAGAGCCGGTTATTATTGGATCGATATGGAAAAGGACGTGAAGGAGTTCGTTCGCAAATTTAACGAATGTCAAAGACATGCCCCGATGATCCATCAGCCCGGGGAGACGTTGCATTCCGTCTTGTCACTATGGCCGTTCATGAAATGGGGAATAGACATCATCGGCCCTCTTCCCTACACACCAGGTAAGGCTTAATTCATTCTATTTATGACTGACTATTTCTCCAAATGGGTGGAAGCGCAGGCATATGAGAAGGTTAGGGAAAAAGAAGTAATCGAGTTCATTTGGGATCACATCATATGTTGGTTTGGGATGCCATCAGAGATCGTGTGTGACAATGGGAAACAATTCGTCGGCAGCAAAGTGACAAAGTTCCTCGAAGGTAACAAGATCAAAAGGATCCTATCAACGCCCTATCACCCCAGCAGCAATGGACAAGCCGAATCTACCAACAAAACCATACTTCGAAATCTCAAAAAGAGGTTAACCGATGCGAAGGGGAAATGGAAAGAGCTATTGCCCGAAGTCTTATGGGCATATCGTACAACCGAGAAATCTAGCATCGGAGCCACCCTCTTTTCCCTAGTGTACGGTGCTGAAGCTTTGATACCGGTAGAAGTTGGTGAACCAAGTGTCAGGTTCCGCTATGCGACCGAGGAATCGAATCACGAGGCTATGAATACGAATCTGGAACTATTGGACGAAAAAAGGGTAGCAACCCTTGTTCGATTGGCCGCCCAAAAACAAAAGATCGAAAGATACTACAACAGGAGAACCCATCTTCGACATTTCAACATCAGAGATTTAGTACTTAGGAAGGTCACACCCAACACTCGAAATCTGAATGAAGGGAAATTGGGGCCGAACTGGGAAGGACCTTATTCCATCATAAAGATCACCGGAAAGGGATCATACAAGCTCGGAACGATGGACAGCAAATAGCTGCCCAACAATTGGAACATAAATCACTTGAAACGATACTACTGTTAAGGTACGATCCTTCATTCTTCATTTTTATTTGTTTTTATGCTACATCGACAAACTAACACTCGCAAGTATCAAATAAAGTAGCCTCGAATCGGAAAGTACTGGATGTTAGGACTGAAAGCACGCGTTGCACTCTTTTTCCCTTCGACCAGTTTTGTCCCAAATTGAGTTTTACGGCAAGGTTTTTAATGAGGCAACCAGATTACGTGCTAACTTAGATTTGAAGACCGATCGTATATCGATGACAACAATATTCGGTGCTAAACATCGATCGACCTCAAATGTCGGAAGACTGCTTAGCTACTTCGATTCGGGGACACTTTTCAAAGATCATTAGGAATCGATGTAAGGGTCAAACGGCCAAGGGAACCATACCCAAATAGATTGATCTATCCCCTAAATAAATTGTACAAGCACATGAACAAGAATAAATATCTCTTGCACCAATATTCTGTCTTCGAGCCCAAGGGCCGTTTTGATTTTCTTTGTTCAATCAAATACTGACATCACTCAGGAATTCATTCGAAAATCAAATTTAATCGAAGGGGAATAAGACCTACTAAGGCCAAACTGATTCTTAAAAGGTTAAGGCTATACCGAGTTAATGAAACTCGAAGGGGGATAAGACCTGCTAAGGCAAACCCCGATTTTTTAAAAGGCCAAGGCCATACCGAGTTAATAAAATTCGAAGGGGAATAAGACCTACTAAGGAAAACCCTGGATCTTTGCAAGTCTAAGGCCATACCAAGTTAATCGAAGGAAAGAAAAAATCTACTAAGGCATATCCCAGAATTGGCCAAGTCCAAACTGATTTCGAAGAACAGAAAATTCACCGAGATGAACCATCGGTTCTAATGAAAAGAATCAAAACAAGTCAGCAATAAAAGAAGGAAAAGGAAAAATACTTTTATATATATACAAGGTATGATAACAAAGGTGGAGACCTCATTATATAATATATAAAAAAAATAGAGAAGAGAAGGCACTTCATTCCGAGTTCTCAGAGTCATCTTCCTCCGGAAAGGCTTGTTTTCTGGCTTCGGCCTCGATCCTTTTGGCATCATCGATCTCGGCTGATAAATCGAAGCCTCGAGCATGTATTTCCTTGAGAACGGACAGGCGAGTTTGAAACTTCGTGTAATCAACCAAAATTTTTGACTGATCTTGAGCAGCCTCGGCATCGGCCTTGTATTGGGCCACTAACTCATCGGCCTCAACCTTGGTTGCAGCAGCCTCCGATTTCGCCACATGCAGCTCGTTGGCCAAAACATCACGATCCGAGGAGATCACACTGACTCGAGATTGGAGCATGACAGTGCTCTCAGTCAGAGCCTCTATTCTCCTTTTTGCTTCCGTCAGTTGAGTTTCTGATGAAACTAACTATGCTCGGAAGGACTCCTTTTTCGAAGCCAGCTGATCCATCATGCTTCTCCATTCATTGGCTTCTGCTCTAGCCTCGCTTGCCTCGGATCGGAGTCGGGTTATTTGATCGAGCTGCTGCCCCATCTGCTCGACTAAGCCAGAATTCTCTCTCCGTACAAAATCAAGTTCGGCCCGAAGGTTCGTCATCTCCCCTTCGAGCCGCTCGCAACGCGCCGATTTTTCTCGTTGATGAAGAAAAGCCTCATGATGAAGCACCGAGGCTTGCAAACACAAAAAGAAATATGGCAGTTAGTCGAAGTTTTAAAGTACAAAACAATGAACACCAGATGAGGCTCATCAGAAACTTACCTTATTCAATGCTTGCTGAGCTTCATTGAACAAGCAGGGCACGTCCACCTCGTTCATCTTAGCCTAATCTTTTTCGGTCACCAAACACCGAAGATAGCTAGCCACCCCTACTGGAGCGGAAAGGACCCTAGCATCTTCGGGAATGGCAAAGGTTATGATCCGCTTCCGATCAGGATTTGAAGTCGGAGCAGGAAATCTATCGACCAACTTCGGACCGAACGAAACCTTGCTTGTACGGATGGAGGGACTCTTCCTCGGTACTTCTAGATTATTGATCCCAGAGGTATCCTCAGCAGACGCCGAATCCACGCCATCGAAGAAACCTCGGAAAGGACCTCCAGGTTCATGGCTCCTACCCGGAGAATGTCCTTTTGCGGCTTGGGCCTCGTTCAAGGTCGACTCCGAGAAAGAGGAGGAGTCTATCATTTCTATGGGACCCGAGATCCCCTGCGAAGCCCCTCTCACATAGATAGAAGCCCCAGTTCTTGCCCTCATCTCGGGGCCCTCGGCTCGATGAAGGTGTGTCTCATCAGCTCTCTGCTCGGGGACTCCCCGTCCTTCAGTTCGAGACGGCTACTTACCCAAAAGGTCGAAATCTTCATCCTCCGAGGACAGAATTCGGTCATTAACGTTGCTCTTGGGCTTACGAGCTATCCTTTTCCTTGGTCTCTTTCTCTCGGGCTCAGAAGAACTGGGGACTTCTTTCCTCTTTTTCTCTTTCTCCTGCTTTGAAGCAGGGGGCTGGCAGGGAACCTCATTACCAGGGAACGCTGGCCTCAATTCGACGTCCTTTGATAGACCTACAAATAAAGAGTAAAGCAAATTAAAAATCAGCAACATGAAACGCAGAGTTCGAACTTAATCGGTCTCACCATGATTATTGGCCTCCCATCGGCCCTTCGAGATCTCGCACCAGGCACATTCAGAATAGGTTCTTTGGGACACTACTTTTCGACCCATTCCTCCAGGTGAGAAATCGTGGCCGGCGCACGAGATACAACTGCACCATCTGGAACCGGTTAGTGAAATAACGAAGGAAAAACATTGAACAAGTTGAAATATGGGGTAACACTTACGGTTCATGTTCCACTTCTCAGGGAATGACATGTCTTCAGCCGGAATCAGGTCCGATGTTTTCATCCGAACGAATCGGCTCATCCAACCTCGATCCCTATCCTCATCAATGCTCGAGAAGGGGGCTTTGCTTGCCCGACGAGTAAGTTTTATTAATCCCTCTCGAAAAAGTTGGGGACTGTATAACTGCAGGAGATGATCGACGGTGAAAGGGTGCCCGTCGATCTTATTTACGAAAAAGCGAAAGAGAATAACTATTCTCCAGAAAGAAGGGTGGATCTGACCCAACGTTACCTCGTACCTTTTGCAAAAGGCAACAATAACAGGGTCCAAAGGGCCCAACGTGAAGGGATAAGTGTAAACACTCAAATAACCCTCCACGTGGGTGGTGATCGCCTCTTCCGCTGCGGGAACGACCACACATTTACCGACCCAATTACAATCTTCTTTAACCTTTTCAATAATTTTGTCCGTAATCGAACAAATATACCTAGTGACCGGTTCACACGGACCCGGTAGTGAAGAAGCCTTATCTAGTTTAAAGTCAATACCGATCGAACACGCAGTCGGTACGAACGCCTTCAAAGGAGGTTCAGCCACGGTTTCCTCAACATCAACAGGCTGAGGTTCTTCAGTAGGTTGAGAAGAAGAAGGGGTCTGTCTCTGAGGGACGGATTTAATGGTTTTTGCCATTGTCTATAAGGAGATGGAGAAGTTAAAAGATGCAGGAATGAGATAAGAATAAAAGGGAAAATCACTTGCGAGAAAGCTTAGAGAACTTGAAGAAGAGAGTAAGTCAAATGTTCAGATAGTGCAAACTCCTGAAACTGAAGACAGAGAAGGTTATTTATATCCCCTCAAAGGCGGCGGTTCACGTCCCGAAGCGAGGGAGCATTAATTAACATGTACTGATGTTGCAAAGGTTTGTCCCAAGTTTGTCTCTGAAGAGACATTTTCGATGTGTACCACGTACGTCATAGTGCCACCGTTATTTATCAATATGATGGTTCGTTTCTTTTGATGTGACGCCCCGAATTCCGTGTCACACGCGCCATAAGTATGTCACCATTTGACCTAATCAAAAAGTTGCGGCTCATGTCAATTGCATCATTACTCTCCAAAAAACGAGGGGACTATCTTTATGGGGTTTAACTCGGACCGCTTGCGTAGGGATAAATCGGGCTCGAGTTTATACGGTTGGTATCAATCATAACTACTGCTCGATAGGCCGGGATCGAGGCATCAAAGATAGAAGGTCGAGACCGAACAATATCGAATCGGAACTCGAAGCCACGATACCCAAGATGAGTTTGTCGAGGTCGATTATGGAAAATGTCCTAGGGTAAAATTATCAGATTTGCATAATGAAAGGACCGGAAATCCCGTGATATGTAAATATCTCGGCGGGAATCACGGCGTCAATCAACAAGACCGTTAAAATCAGTAAATCAAGGGATATTTTACCTTGTAAATAGATTCTTACCTTGTATAAGAATTATCCCCCCCCCCCCATATAAAGGGGCAATGTAATTGTAAAAGGCATCTCACGATTCAATTACCAAAATATAGAAAAGAAGTCTGCTTTATTATCTCTTTATTTGTTTGATTCATATTTGTTTATCTCGAAGAAATCAATCAAGGCCAAGACTATTCAAGGCTTGTGGTTTGTATTTTTTCCAATTTATTTACTGACTTTAATCTTTGTTTTATTCTTTATTATTTGTATCAAACCAAATCACGTGTCCTTAAAACCACGTACAAATTTAATTGTTATCCGAAGCCAAGGGTAAACACATTGGTTTAGATTTAAGTGGTTGATTGAAATCATAAAGTATCAGAGAATTCCAGTATTCTATAATGTTTAATATGACTAATCATCAAGTAAATATATAACTATTCATCGACGAATCACATCAATTAATCGGGACAAGCTTTTCTTTTTCTAAACCAATAAAATTTTCATATCCACCGGTAATTAGTTGGAGGGTTCATTCTTCTTCAACACCAAAACGGAGTATATTATATTGAGCACAACATATACATGAATATAAATTTAGTATCGAATTCTCATATATAAGCAACTCATATGATCTGGGAGCTAGCTTATACTCCCTCCGCGCTGACTTACTCAAGAGTATTTGACTAAGAATAGAGTTTAAGAAATTTTTTGAAATTTATAGTCTAAAATAAATCATAAATATTTATAGTTATAAATCATATTACTACAGATAAAATGAGACCTTTAGTGGACAGATGAAATAATAAAAGTTATTCATGACCATAACGGCATAAGCATCTTGGATTTTGCTTAATTTGTTGGCATTAATGAAGAAATTAGACAAACAATTTACAAAAGATTGAAAATCTGAACTGTCTTTGACTAATTACGTTTCATTTAGCTTGATTTATTTGAGGATCAAATATATTTATGGCCTAACAAATAACAAACCCTACCAAACACGATGCAATTGATTATTCAAGTCAAATACGTAACAACCATTTTCATATATATATATATATATATATATATATATATATATATATATATACACACACATATATATATACATATATATTTTACGAATTCATTTTAAGTACTTGACGGCCAACTGTAGTCCGTATAAACAGAGCTGGAGCCGCAATATTAGTTACGGGTTCAGTAAACGATATATTTGTATTAAGAAATCCAATGAATATGTATAAATTATTAATTTAGAATTCAATAACTTAAAAAAATTATAATCCCGAACGCAGAAGGTTTAAATCCTCTGTATAAATATGAAGTTGCAGAAGGCATTGATTCTTCTATTTGTTCTTTATTTGATATGAGACATATAGTTTGATTGAAGAACAATAGATACATGATTGTTTGACAGATTCCATTTCAATCTATCTCAAATGAATCTGTTATTTATGGACTATGGTCTTCTCATGCTGAAAATCAATTCTCATGATTTAGCACAATAACATGAGGAAATGCCATTTCAATTATGTTAAATCATGTAAAGCACCCCAAAA
>MCJB01050909.1:159549-199755 GCA_002018475.1 Nicotiana obtusifolia | reverse complement strand
GGGGGGGGGGGGGGGGGGGGGGGTGTTAATATGGTTTCAATTGTTGTTGCTTTTGTGGTAGTTCAATTTCCCCCACTTCCAAAAGCTATAGGTTTATGGCAATTGCTGTTGCCTAACTGTCCAATAATGAGATGCATTACAAAAATTGATTGATTAAGTAATATAATGTTGTTAATATTGATTTTCATACCTTTGTGAGTTGTGGCTCAGAGAAGTTCAGAAAAAAGCGAGCTAAAGGTATTCCAAACAGCTTAATGAAGTGATTAGCATATTTGAGGTGGACGCATTCTCCACTTCTGCCATAAGATAACCTTTTACCTTTTCTAGTTATCAAATATTTAAGAGAAAATGATCTATATAATGGACAATGTACTCATTACGTTGACCTTCTCTCTGCATGATAATAATATTCATTTAGAAATTCGGTTCTAGGAGAATCCATGCCTGGCTCGACTTGTTAGTTGGATGGCTTCATTCATATACATTGATGCAGTAAAAAGATTACACTATCGACTAGTTTTTAAGAAAGTGGCTTCTTCTTGATTTTAACTTTTATGTGATGACATATAAAAAGATTTACGTAATCGATTTGGTCACATAAAACATAATCATATGTAATGAACAGGTTATTCAACTAGCACACGTCGAAATATGTTGGTACGTAGCGTAATAACGTTTTACTATTTTTTTTAGTTGAAAAGATAACTATTATATATAATTAATATGTATCATTGATTACAAAATGAAGTGCTGTTAGGAGAACTTAGTTGGAAACTTGTATCCAAAAATCGTTCATTATTGCCGAAACGATCCTGGCAAAGAAGTGGTTAATTTGTCTCCCTCGAGAGTTGGCAAGACAAACAAAAGAAGAACTAAAAAATACACAAAAGGAGCATAACATACATGGCCAGTTCCTACCTTAGCTTACTCATAAGCAACTTGGTTTTGTTTCCCTTTTTTATTTATTTACCGTACGTGAATTATCATTTTAAACTCAAAGCATGTTATTGAATTGTATTCACGCTTAATTTTATTTGAGTAACCATAGAATTTACAATCTCAAAGTTAAATACTACTATTGTCTATGAAATTTCTATCACAAGAAACAAAATAGCCATTTGAGGCATATACCTGTAACGACCCGGTCGATTATTTTGAGTATTTTAGTCATGTTTCCCCTATTTGATGCACTACATATGTTTATTTATAGTTACGTGACTTGCGGGGTTGATTGCGTGGTTTCGAGAGAGTTTTGGATTGATATGGGACACTTAATCCCTTAGTTGGAGGCTTAAGTTGTAAGAGTTAACCGAAGTTTGATTTTGTGCAGACTACACCAGAATGGTGTTATGATGGTTCCAATAGCTTCCTATGGTGATTTTGGACCTAGGCATATGTACGGATTTGGATTTGGAGGTTCCTAGGTTGTTTCGACTTGAATTGGTGAAAGTTATAAAGTTGAAGGTTTGGAAGATTGATAGTTCTGTCCGAGGGTTGAATTTGTTGATATCAGGTTCGAAGTATGGTTCCGGGAGTTGGTATAGGTTCGTTGTGTCATTTGAGACTTGCATCCAAAATTTAAGCTCATTCCAAGTTGATTTGACATGTTTCGACATTAGTTTTAAAAGTTGAAGTTCATTAGTTCATTAGGCTTGAATTGAGGTGCAATTCATAATTTTGATATTGTTTGGTGTGATTTAAGGCCTCGAATAGGTTCGTGTTATGTTTTGGGATTGGTTGGTATGTTTGGACGGGAATCCCGGGGTGGGGGGAGGGGGAGGCCTCAGATGTGTTTCGGATGGGCTACAGGACATTTCCTCATGTTTTGAATTGTTGTTCTGATATTTAGTGTTTCTTCATCGCGCTCGCGACTAACGTGTCGCGTTCACGGAGGTCTTTTTGGGATGCAGGAACATTTCTTCTTCGCGTTCGCGAAGAGAGGACCGCGTTCGCGAAGCTTTAGGGAGGGTGTGCTTCACAATCACAAGTAGGTGTCCGCGTTCGCATAGAACACCCAGAGGGGGTGTGTCAGGCGTAAACCTTTGTGTTCGCGGGAACTGGAGCGCGTACGCATAGGCATAGTTGGATTAGTCATTGTGTTCATAGCTGGGTCGCGTTCGAAAAGAAGGATTAGCAGCTGGATCGAGTTTATGCTTCGCGATCGCGAAGGTATTTCCGCGATCATGATGTGTATACCTTGGCATATCTATTTAATACTCTATTTCGAGCGCTTTTGTTATTTATCACATTTTGAATCATAAAACTTGGATTTGGGCGGTTTTGGAGGGGATTTTAGGATTTGGATTGGGGTAAGTATTTTTGACTTAGATTTGTTTATATTTCATGATTCAAACCTTGAATTGAGCGATTGGTTGATGAATCAAATTGAGAAATTGTGGATTTTTGTAATATCTTTATTAAACATAAATTGATGATTTGAAGGTCGATTTGAGGTCGGAATTGAATATAATTTGTATGGTTGGACTCATACCGCAATGGGTGTTCAAAATTTATGAGTTTTATTAGGTTCAGGGGTGCGGGACCGGGTTTGACTTTTTGAGTTGACTTTTTTTTTTAGTTAAAGATCGAAGATTTATTATTCGAAATTATTTTCTATGGCTTTTATTTATGATATTAAGCTATTTTGGCTAGATTCGAGCCTTCCGGAGGTTGTTTCATCCAGGAAGAGCTTCTTATAGTATTGATTTAGCTTTTTGGAGGTATGTGTGTGGCGTGTAAATGAGGTGACGAGCGTGTATACGGGTACTATATGTGATTTTAATCGGAGTAGACCGTAAGCTATTAATATATCTTAATGTGGTAATGAAATTTATATGAAACATGTTGAGATCCTTTTATGACTATTTGATCATGATCATTACATTGACTTAGCCATTGTCATGCTATTTTTATTGTACACCTCTTCGCTTTTATGTTTATTGTTATGTCCATGTGCACTGTTGTTGAAAGTTGTGAGCTTACATCAGGTCGAATTTTGGTATCATTGTTTGTGATATTGTGGCACTTGGTATTATTATTTTGAGGTTTTGTGGCACTTGTGGACATGCCGAGCGGATTGACTGGGGGTATCAACATGAGGTTTTTGCCATGCAATTGTGTCTATTGTTGTGCGCGTGGAGCGAAATAAGGGTGGCGCGATGCTCATGTGGCGAAATAAGGGTGGCATATGATTTTCATGTGCACATGCGGCGTAATAAGGGTGGTATTGTTGATGATGTTATGTGATATTTCGGGGTGTCCTTATTGTTGTTGTGATTGTATTGAGACGGGGTTGATAATTTTATTTTATAATTGCTTCTGAAAGCTTCTATTTTTCCCTTATTTGAGTTTGTTATCACATGCCTCACCTCTATTTGATGTTTTGGGATCAAAGATGTGCCTATTATTCTAAGTTGTTATCGCATGCTCCAAAGGGGTTGTTGTTACTTTTTTCCATTATATTTCTATTATCAGTTTCTTTGATATATTCATTGCACATGTTATTTGTCTGTGAGTATCAAACGACTTGGACCTCGTCACTACTCCACCGAGGATAGTCTTGATACTTACTTAGTACCGATTGTGGTGTACTTATACTACGCTTCTACATATTTTTGCACGGATCTAGGTACTTCGAATCGGGCTAATCGGCAGTGAGGCATTTGGTACACCGGAGACCTCAAGGTATCCCTGCGTGATCCGACTACAGGCCTCAGAGTCACCCTCTTGTTTCATTTCTACTGTTTATGTATTTCAGACAGTACCGTATTTTTGAGATATTCTCATGTATTTAGTTAGAGCTTGTGACTCTGTGCCACCTAGTTCTGGGAAGTTATGTTGAGTATTACTGTGTTGACCTGTATTACTCCTATTTCCACATTTATGTTAAATTTTGTTTTCGTTATATCATGCTTCTATTATTCTAAATAACGTTAAGTGA
The DNA here is from genome assembly GCA_002018475.1 of Nicotiana obtusifolia. NCBI lineage: Eukaryota > Viridiplantae > Streptophyta > Magnoliopsida > Solanales > Solanaceae > Nicotiana > Nicotiana obtusifolia. Next base: position 195,815 of record MCJB01050909.1, on the reverse strand, counting down.
CCGGCTTTCCTTGTTTGGAGACTAGGTGTAATCACGACTCGGAAGAGGGATTTGGGTCGTAACAAGTTGGTATCAGAGCTCTAGGTTCAAAGGTTCTACGATTCACGAGCAAGTTTAGTAGAGTCTTGCAAATCGATATGGAAATGTATGTACTTATCTTCGAGAGGCTTAGAGCTGTTAGAAAATTTCACTTCTTTCATTCCTTTTCATGCGGATTTATTTATTTCAGAGCTTGAGCTTTTGTCTTTCTATTCTCTCACAGATGGTAAGGACATGCACTACAGGATCAGCTGAGCGGATAGACAACCCCCTGCTAGATCCGTGAGAGACTGGGGCTGAGGTAGAGTCCGAGGAGGGGCACGTGCTATACCTATAGCACTTGCTAGAGCAGCGACTGAGGAGACACCAGTATCTCCGATTAGGGAGCAGGCGCGTGAGGCCCCTGTTGCTACCCCTGGACTCCAGGAAACATTGGCACATTTATGAGAATATTCGGTACTTTGGCTCAGGCGAGATTGATCCCAATTGCACCAGCTACTTCTCAGGCTGGGGAGGAGCTCAGACTCCTGCCGCCTGTACTCTAGAGCAACATGCCCATGTTGATTAGGTTTCGGGTGTTATGCCCAGTACAACCCGTGATCGCAGTTCAGCCTGAGGTCAGGATAGGGGCATCAGAGGAAGAGCAGAAGAGACTTGAGAGGTTCAAGAAGTATTTTCCTCCTACTTTTAGCGATGTAGTTTCTGAGGATGCACATGGTTTTCTAGATTTGTGTCACCGTATTCTCCGCACTATGGGTATAGTGGACATGAGTGGGGTTGAACTCACTACTTTCAAGATAATAGGGTCGGTGTATGGCTGGTGGCAGGCTCATGAGGAGAGTAGGCCAGTTGATGCATCGCCACTTACTTGGGCTCAGTTCACTAATCTATTTTTGAGGGAGTTCGTTGCACAAACCCTCTAGGATGCATTGCGCATAGAGTTCGACCAGTTGCGCCAGGGGACTATGATCGGGTTTGAGTATGCTATGAGGTTTGCTGAGTTGTCATGCACCTGCTTTGGTTTCCACTACTAGATAGAGAGAGTTCATAGATTTATTGAGGGACTCGCCTATATCCTCAGATTTGGAATGGCACGGGAGTTGGAGATTGATACTTCATTCCAGCAGGTCATGGAGATTGCTAGGAGGTTGGAGCGTATACGCAGTCAGAAGAGGGAGGATAGGAAGGATAAGAAGCCTAGTGGTTTTAAAGGATTCAGGGCTCCTACTCTAGGGGCAAGCTCCTCCATGGCAGAGGTTTTACTAGTCGACCAATTTAGTCAGCACTTTAGGTTACTCGTGGTGCTCCAGCTCGTCAGGGACCTCAGGGTACTCATATGGGACGGTCATCCTTCAGTGCACCTTCTGCACGGAGTTCCAATGGCGGCCACTCTAGCCGACTGGGTCAGACTTAGTACCAGCAGCCACCCCCGTAGAGAGGTTGTTTTGAGTGTGGCAATAATACGCACATTATGAGGGATTGTCCCAGACTTTGGATGGGTGACCACTGCATGGTACTCAGGCTATGGATTTTTCTCCAATTGTTACTCCACCTGCGTAGCCAGCTAGAGGTGTAGGTCAAGCATGTAGACGTCGTCCAAAGGGGGAGGCCAGGCCCGTTGTTATGCTTTCCCCGGTAGGACTGAGGCAGTTGCTTTAGATATTGTCGTCACAGGTATTGTTCCAGTCTATCATATAGATGCATTAGTTTTATTTGACCCCGGTTCCACGTCTTTGTATATTTCCTCCTATTTTGCTTTATATTTGGATATGTCTCATGATTCTTTGAATACTCATGTTTATGTGTCTACGCCTGTTAGGGATTCTATTGTGGTAAACCGTGCCTATCGGTCGTGTTTGGTTACTATCGGGGTTTATGAGACCAGGGTTGACCTTCTGCTACTCAACATGATGGACTTTGATTTATTTTTGGGCATGGACTTGTTGTCACTATATCACGCTATTTTGGATTGTCACGCTAAGACTGTGACTTTGGCCATGCTGGGATTACCGAGGTTAGAGTGGATCGGTACATTAGGTCATGTTCCTAGTAGAGTAGTGTTGTTTCTGAAGGCACAACAGATGGTGGAGAAGGGGTGCTTGGCATATTTAGCCTTTGTGAGGGATGTAGTGTTGATACTCCCACTGTTGAGTCAATTCCGATTGTGAGAGAGTTTTAAGACGTGTTTCCTGCAGACCTACCGGGTATGCCACGCGATAGGGATATTGATTATGGTATTGACTTGGTATCGGGCACTCCGCCCATCCCTATTCCACCATATCACATGGCACTGATGACGTCCAAATCCATTACTAAAAAGTAAATGGACACGGTCGCATGCAGTATAATTTATCCAACTATGAGTCGGGGTCGAATACCACAGATAACAATATGTATGCGATTAGGCATGTAAGAGAATTATCACTTATTATGCTAAGCCAACACACTTAGAAGGTGATTGTGAAAATATTTATAACTAATTGCGGGAATATAAACTAACCTAGAAAGCAAGTAAAATGATCAATGGCTACAAGCATAGATGCAATGGAAATTACACTCAAGTAACAATCCAATGTATTTCACGATTTTACAAATGCGAACGAGTTTATGTTAATTAGCCTCGGGTAATAATTCTATATTAGCTTCTTCCAAAGACTAACAAGACTTTCTAATTGAATTGTCCCTAAAACAATTAAGAGAATAAGCACACCCAAATATGACTACAAGCAGTTCAATCCTATCCCTGGGTAGAATCTATAAAGTGAGGGTTAACGCCTCAAGTTCTTGTTAATTAATCTTTCCCAACCCCAAATTATCTTTCCCAAAATTAATTAGAAGTGAATGGGCGATTTATAGGATTAATTAATCCCTGTGAAAACATTGAAGAACAAGAATAATTAAAAAAATAATAACTCTCTTCATAATAAATAAAAATCGTTCAATACCTAAGCATAACAATATATTTAATTCACATTTTAAATATGAATATTCCCATAAACAAGATTCAAGTGTCGGAAAAAAAATACTACACACTTAAAAATTTAATAAGAAGCAAGGAAATGAAGAAATAAACATAAATGGGTAAGAAATTCTCAACCAAAAGCTTCAAATCTTCAAGACCCAGTTGTGTGTGCAAGAACTCTAGCTCCAAAACTTCTGTTCTCTAGTCAAGAGACTGAAAATAAGCCAAAAGATTTGCCAAAGATCAGTTTCCAATAAGCTCGGTCATGTATTTGTGGGTTTGGATTGGAGAAGATGTGAATTGCCAAGTCTGTCCAGAGCTGGAGCCCGTTGACCGCACCTGCGGAAGAATCCTCGCAGGTGCAGTTCCGTATATGCGGATGCCTTTCGCAGAAGTGATTATTGGTAGAAATTACAATTTTGCAGAAGCGTACCAAGGTACGCAGAAGCACACAAGCAGGTGCGGACCCTTTGCGCAGAAGAGCCTTCACAGACGCAGATAACCAATCCCACATGCGATCCCAGCGAAGGTTGCCATGTTTCGCAGATGCGGCCTTCTTCATGCAAATGCGAGGTCACATAAGCGCACAATGTTCTGCAGATGCGGAATCACTGAAGGAATTTGCATTTTTTAACTCTTTTTTGCTCAATTCCACTTCAATTGAATTTATCTCTCTTCAGGGCATCATTTACCTGAGAATCTAACAATGCACACCATAAATCATCTCATTTTATAATTAAAGGATACAAAACTAAAGAAAAGAGAGTAAAATAAATGGTAAAATCACCACTCATCAAAACCAGCAACTTAAAGCTTTTGCTTGTCCTCAAGCAAATCAAAACCAAAAATTCAATGAGGCTTTACCATTTAAAGCACAATTAGCAACGCTATCATTACCAAATCACATTCTCCAGCATAACACTTATAGATTTGGTTGGTACTATTAGGCTCAAGCATGTGAATCTCAATCAAATAACTCCCTCAGTTAAAACAATCTCAAGAATGCAATGGAGTTTCATATAATCAAATGATAACAACCAAGCCTCAAGAACTGACCCAAAAGCACTAATCTACTACATATGCTCAATTTACATAATTCGGAATCTATATCACCAATCTATCATAATTCATGTTCTCTCACAAGAAAGAAATCTCCAAAATCAACCTATTTACAATAACAACACAAGGGACAAATGCACAAAGACACTCAATCTCAACAAAGAATTTCAAGTTTTACAAAATATCATGCCATAAGCTTGCCCGTATTTTGATTCGCCGCCTGTTCAAGAACATTCGGTTGGAGATCCCATAAGGACTTTTCAAGCTTGTAATGTAGGTTTGGGGAAGGGTAGGATAAGCATTTGGGATACAAGTGACTACACCCTCCTTGAAAACTACTCACATTTGTCTTTCGTTTTGCACTTTGCTTCTTTTAAAACCACATAGTCCTTATTGACATCTAGTTACCATCATAGAACCACCTTAAAGTACCTCTCTAATTTTCTCAAGACTCCATTTTTTTTATACAACTATTTTTTTTTTTGGAGCTTGAATATCTCCGTATAAACAACTTTTAGGTATATGTTTCTATACACAATGTACATCTTCACCATTTTCTAATTAACACCAACACCCCAACTTAGGCTTTTAGCTTCATTCTTAACATTCAAGGAGGGACAGGTTCAAAAGATGGAATTATTTCACAAAAGGGTAAAAATGAGGTAGCCAAAGAAAAGGTTAAAGGCTCAAATAGGGTTAACTAGTGATAATATTTATGCAATGGTATGCTCGAAAGGCTAAAGAGGCTTTTTCAAAGATCATAAAGAATGTCTAAGGTCATCCCTCCAACCAAACATAATTAACATTAGCATTGAAAGACCAACCGGGCAAGTTCTAGAAGATAAAAGTAAACACAAGAATTATTTTTAACAAAAACTAAAACACATGGCACATAAACTAATCAAGACGGATCAATTTCACTTCTTAATCTGAATAATTAGAGAAATATCATGCCAACTAGTGGGCAAAGAGTCAAAAATGAGCCAAAAAGTTATCACAAAAATTATTCTTCCCCATGCAACTTACTTTTTCAATTTACAACCAAAATTGGAGGGGTATTCTTAACTCACACATCACATACAAGAGACTAATTTTATTAGTACCAAACAACCCAAAAGTCTCTATAATAAAACAAGACTAATTCACTTAAGAAAGTCGTTATGCCATCCATCATAGGGAAAAGTCACCCGGTTCAACACAAAAATATTCTTCAGGAAAGAACCGTAGCATAAAGAGAACCCAAGAAAATTTATTGAAAAGTATATCACTACTAAAGAGATAAAAATAATATAAACTAAAAACTATTAAACAAAATAAAATAAACACTGAAGGAATAAAAATAAAATAACTAAAAACTATTAAAGAAAATAAAATAACGAAAGCAACTAATACTAAAAAAATAAATATAACATAAACTAAAAACTACTAAAGAAAATAAATAAATAAAGAAAAATAAAATAGAATAATAAAAACGACTAATCCGCAAATGTATCACCAGTCACAAACTACGCCCAGCAAAGGCACATGATAAACAATAGTAGAACAAGCCCGGCAAGGGCACAAGTCAAGCATCAATGTACAAATAAAGTATACTCCCTAAAGCCACCCCCAACTAAAAATACTTCAGTGTCCTCACTGCACAATATCAAGATAAATTAAGAGTAGTTTGAGGGTCTCCCAGAGGTCTGCATCAGACTAGCAGACTGCGAAAAAGGCTAATCACTGTCGTGTAGAGCTCTCGGCCTCATCATCATCTATAGCATCAGTAGCATTCGACAAGAATGAATACTCTTCACTATCATCTTTGTCCTCGACCGCTATCTTCCTCTTCAACTGGCCCCATTTGAAGATGAAATTGATACCTCTCCACATCTTTATCATAAACTTGCCCTTCTTCTTATTTCTCTCTTTCTTCTTGTTGAATTCTTCCTGAAGATCTACATGTGCCTTGGCCATGTTGCCATAGTCTACCTCGAGCCTGCTAACAGAAGCTGCAAACTTTTCATGCAACTCTGCTTGCTTCTTCTGGTTCTCCAGGTAGATCTTCATTTCTTCCTTGGTAAATTACTTCGTCATAGGTTGGGAGTGAGAGGGCCCACTAGGGAGCTATGATACTAAGTCATGAATAGAGGCAAGCTGGGAATTTAGCATTCCAAATGGTCCCTTGGCCTGAGTAGCTTGTGAGGAGGACCCCTCACCTACAACAATCTCCATTTTCCTCTTCTTGCACTTTACCACACTGCCTTCTCCTATCACTCTCAATGGGTGAAAAGGCTTGTCCGCCAGTATCAAATGATCTTCATTCCATTCCTCAACCTGCGCACGCCGGCACAACTCTGTAATCAATGATGGAAATATCAATGTCGAGCCACTTTGAAGCACATACTCCTTCAGCTCCTAAACGATGTAATGACCAACATTCATTGGAATGCCATCAAGGATGCAAGAAATTATCAGGGCCCTAGTATATGTGACATCAGATACGTTCTCGCAAGGAGAAACTCTGCTTGCAACTATATATAACCACATTTTTGCTTCAGCTGTGAAATTACCACATTTGATGCCTTTTTTCTTTTTAGCCCAAGTCACAGTTTGACCTGTAGGACAAAGCTTTGAGACTAGCCAATCACCATTGTCGCATGTATCTCTTTCCCACATTGCCTCGAGCGGATGATTTTGAAGACCATAGACATGATTTATCTCTTCAGCTCCAAATTTCACAATATCGCCCCTTATTATAAGTTCGTGGTTTTGGAATGTGTACGCTTTAAGTTGGCGTAAAATTCCCTAACCCATTCCTCATTGCCTTGCACGAAGTGGGGATGAAGTAGGCCCAGCCGCTTGAAACTAGCCGGCCATGGAAATCCGGAAGGAGCTCGTCCACTTTTTCATTGGCTATTCCTTTCTCAAGTTTGAGCTTCTTCATGAGGAGATCATCATAATACCAGTTTTGGCACTCGGAAGACATGAATCTATTGGTATCAAAGTTCAAATCCTCAGCCACTTCTTCAATTTCGTGATCAAGCGCCGCATTTTTGTTCATGTTCGGGTCCATTTTAAGCTAAAGTACCTTCAAAAATCAAAACAAAGTTAGTCGGGAATTAGAATCATGTTAAGAAATTCAAAACAATGCAAATAGGCCAAAGAATCAAGCCAAACGGGCCTAGCATGACATAACTGCAGAGCCACTATTTTTTTGCCAAAACTACCTAGTTACCGCACCTGCGGAAAAAGCCTCACAGGTGCGGTTCCGCTTCTGCAAAAATTCTGTCACTTCTACGAACTTTCACAGCTGACCAAAAATCGCACCTGCGAAGAAGGCATTGCAGGTGCGAGGCCGCATCTGCGGCAATTGTTTTCAATTATGCGGTTTTCATCAGGGGTTTCACAAACCCAGTTACTACCAACTCTTTTCAATTCCAAACATGATTTTGGCACATAATTTATACTCAAGAATTTTGAATTAGTGTACTATATGAACGTACGACTTGACTCCACATGATTTTAAGGCACATAGCAGCAAAAGTTCTTTCGGACAATTTGTCTGACACATGACAACCACAGATGATCAAGAAGGGAAAACAAGGGCTGTGGGAAAATGGCCATGGAAACCCAGAAATGAAGAAGAATAAGAAGAAAATAAAAGTAGAAGAGAGAAGTAGAAGAGAGAACTGAAGATGATACCTGTGTATCTAGTATGAGGGCAGTAAAAATCAAGAGCAATAGAGAGTTTGAGTAGCAGTTATGTGAGAGATTGAGGAGTTAGGGTTTGGGGGAAAAAGGTTAGAGTGCTACCTATAAGAGAGGCCTTTTTCTTTAAGCTTACCTGACAGGTCGCTTCTGCGCAATTTTTACCGCTTCTGCGTAAACGCTTTTGTGCGTAAGCTGCCGCTTCTGTGATAAGTTCACATCTACGACACAAAACGTGCTTTTGCGTGGCCGCTTCTACGTGAATATTTCCGCAGAAGCGATTGCACCAGATTTCTCAATGACACAACTGGGCAGCCACTGCTTTGGCTCATTCCAACACCTCAACCTCCTCAATTCAACTCCAAAAAATCTGAAACTTTGCAGATTAGTCGAAATAACATAATAAACTATTCTAAAAAAGAATATTAAAAATGACTAAAATTCTGAAAACGATGGGTTGCCTCCCACCAAGCGCCGCATTTACCGTCGTGGCACGATGCGAATTAACTTTACCACTTTTCTCGCCACTTGGACGATATGAATTGATCACCTAACCTGGAATCAAGCATGTGACCATGAGAAGCGGGGGTGATAAACAGATGATCAAGTCAAATATCAATTTCTTCATTTTGCATTTATTGACTTTTTTTAGGAATGTCATTTTTCGTTCTTGAATTTTCAAATTGCAAGATGTATGGCTTTTGTCTTTCTTCTTTACACTTTCACATGGATTCACATGGCTCAATTCCCATATCACCATACAAGTCTAAAGTTGAAAAGTGCTTGGAATGAGATATCAAACTCTCAACTTGCAACTTTTTTGGAATTTCGACATCCTCTTTTTCCCCCGAACTAGAGGCAACTTCAACCATATTTTCACTTACACCGGTTAGCTCTAATTCTATATTTTATTTGCCATCACCAACAAGCATGGAGTTAGTTGGCGGATGTTCAATTCCTGATTCCACGAAATAAAGCTCACTTCCTTCGTCGAAGTTGGACTCTTCTTGATCTCTTTCCACACTCTCTAATTGACAGGCATAATGAGCCTCAATAAATGATTTCATTGATCTTCCAAAGTGAAGTCTCATCAATTAGATGTAGTGCTTATTTTAAGTCCTCGAGTGTCATGTTTTGCTTCTCCTTATTTTCAAGAATGGAATCCAACATGAGCATCATCCTCTCATTTTGAGCATTTGAGAGTTCTTCTTGATTTTGATCAAGTGCCAAAGAAGGATCTTCGGCTTCAACCTCTAAGGAAGGTTCTTGGCTATCATCACTTCCGAGACTTTTTGGACCTCTAAAGCTTCAAGCATTTCTCTTATTTGTGAGTTCAACCTTTCAAGCGCCAAATCATTTTGGAGACTATTTTCCAAAAGCTCCTCCAAGGCATTTTGCTCTTTGTTTCCTCCTTCAAGTAGGCATTCTATCATGAGCTTGCTCTCCATTTTGATTGTGCTCACTTTCTTCCACTTCCATATCCCTATAATTATCATCACAAAAAGCAGAATCATCATAGCGGGGGTTCGGGGAAGGGAAGGACAAATAAGCACTATTATCCCAATGGCCATTTTTTACCACCACACTTGTCACATATACTCCACTCATAGGTTTGAGATTGTGCCCGCAATCCGCCCTGGGAGAATTTAAATAATTTTGTCATGAGTGTGGTCCTCCACAATAAGGACAAGGGTCATCAAAGTATGAAAAACTACATCCGACCAATTTTCATTACATGATGCCATTTTTCAGAATTAAGAAAATAAACAAGAAAATCAACAAGAAAATCAACAAGAAAACAATTAAGAAGATAAACAAAGATAAGAAAATAATTACACAAATATTCACAAGTTTGGACCAAAGCATGTACGCTTATTTCTCAAACAACCTAAATACGCCAAATTATTCCCCGAAAACGGCACCAATTTTGATGACGTCCAAATCCACTACTAAAAAATAAATATTCACGGTCGCATGCAATATAATTTACCAACTATGAGTCGGGGTCGAATCCCACAGAGAACAATATGTAGGCGATTAGGCGTGCAAGAGAATTATCACTTATTATGCTAAGTCAAAAACTTAGAAGGTGACTGTGAAAATATTTATAACTAATTGCGGGAATATAAACTAACCTAGAAAGCAAGTAAAATGATCAATGGCTACAAGCATGGATGCAATGGGAATTACACTCAAGTAACAATCCAATGTATTTCATGATTTTACAAATACGAACGAGTTTATGTTAATTAGCCTCGGGTAATAATTCTATATTAGCTTCTTCCAAAGACTAACAAGACTTTCTAATTGAATTGTCCCTAAAACAATTAAGAGACTAAGCACACCCGAATATGGCTACAAGTAGTTCAATCCTATCCCTAGGTAGAATCTATAAAGTGAGGGTTAACGCCTCAAGTTCTTGTTAATTAATCTTTCCCAACCCCAAATTATCTTTCCCAAAATTAATTAGAAGTGAATGGGCGAGTTCTAGGATTAATTAATCCCTGTGGAAACATTAAGAACAAGAATATTTAAAGAAATAATAACTCTCTTCATAATAAATAAAAATCGTTCAATACATAAGCATAGCAAGATATTTAATCCACACTTTAAATATGAATATTCTCATAAACAAGATTCAAGTGTTGGAAAAAAATACTACACATTTAGATATTCAATAAAAAGCAAGGAAATGAAGAAATGAACATAAATGGGTAAGAAATTCTCAATCAAAAACTTCAAATCTTCAAGACCCAAGTGTGTGCAAGAACCCTAGCTCCAAAGCTTGTGTTCTCTAGTCAAGATACTGCAAATAAGCCAAAAGATTTGCCAAAGATATACCAAAGATCTGTTTCCAATAAGCTAGGTTGTGTATTTGTGTGTTTGGAATGGAGAAAATGTGAATTGCCAAGTCTGTCCAGAGCTGGAGCCCGTTGACCGCACCTGCGGAAGAATTCTCACAGGTGCTATTCCGCATATGCGAATACCTTCTCGCAAAAGCGATTATTGGTGGAAATTACAATTCCGCAGAAGTGGACCAAGATGCGCAGAAGCACACACGCAGGTGCAGGACCCTTTGCCCAGAAGCACCTTGGCAGACGCGGATGAGCAATCGCACATGCGATCCCAGCAAAACTTTCCTAGTTTCGCAGATGCGGCCTTCTTCTCGCAAATGCGAGGTCGCATAGGCACACATTGTTCTGCATATGCGGAATCATTGAAGGAATTTGCACTTTTTAAACACTTTTTTGCTCAATTCCACTTCAATGAATTTATCTCTCTTCATGGCATCATTTTCTTGAAAATCTAACAATGCACACCAAAAATCACCTCATTTTTATAATTAAAGGACACAAAAACTAAAGAAAAGAGACTAAAATAAATGGTAAAATCACCACCCATTAGGCACTAGAGGAGTTGAAGGAATTAAAGGAACAACTTCAAGAGTTTCTTCATAAGGGTTTCATCAGACCGAGTGTCTCACCTTGGGGTGCTCCATTTCTATTCGTGAAGAAGAAAGACAGCTCTATGAGGATGTGTATTGACTACTGGCAGCTGAACAAGGTTACAATCAAGAACAAGTACCCACTACCGCGTATTGGTGATTTGTTTGATCAGCTCCAGGTGCTAAGGTATTCTCAAAGATTGAATTGAGATCGCGGTGCCATCAATTGAAGTTTCGGGCTTTAGACATTCTGAAGACATCTTTCAGGACCCGCTATGGTCACTATGAGTTTCTACTTATGTCTTTTGGCTGACCAGTGCCCCAGTAGCTTTCACGCACTTGATGAACAGTGTGTTCAGGCCGTATCTTTATTTCTTTGTCATCGTTTTCATTGATGATATATTGGTGAATTCTCATAGCCAAGAGGATCATGAGCTGCACTTGAGGATCGTGCTCCAGACATTGAGGGAGAAAAAGTTATATGCTAAATTCTCCAAATGCGAGTTTTGGCTTGATTCAGCGGCATTGTTGGGCCAAGTGGTGTCTATTGAGGGGATTAAGGTGGATCCGAAGAAGATTGAGGCAGTTCAGAGTTGGCCCAGACCATCTTCTGCTACTAAGATCCAGAGTTTCCTTGGATTGGCTAGGTATTATCGCCGTTTCATGGAGTGTTTCTCATCCATCACAGCTCTTTTGACTAGACTGACTCAAAAGGGTGTCCTATTCAAGTGTTCTAATGATTGTGAGAAGATCTTTTAGAAGCTCAAGACTACCTTGACTACGGCTCCAGTTTTGGTTTTGCCTTCAACAATGGGGTTCTTATACAGTCTATTGTGATGCTTCACGGATTGGATTGGATGTGTGTTGATGCAGGAGGGTTGAGTGATTTCTTATGCTTCGCTTCATTTGAAACCCCATGAGAAGAACTACCTAGTGCATAATTTGGAGTTGGTAACCATTGTTCACGTGCTGGAGATTTGGAGGCATTATCTTTACGGTGTGTCATGTGAGGTGTTCACGGATCAAAGGATTTTACATCACGTATTCTAGCAAAAGGATCTGAACTTGAGGCAATGGAGCTGGTTAGAGCTACTAAAGGACTCTCATATCACCATTTTTTATCATCCCGGGAAGGCCAATGTAGTGGCCGATGCTTTGAGTAGGAAGGGTGAGAGCATGAGTAGTCTTGCTTTTATTCTAGTTAAGGAGAGATTGTTAGCTTTGGATGTTTTGGCTTTGGCAAACAGGTTCCTGAGATTGGATGTTTAGGAGCCTAGTCGGGTTCTTGCTTGCATGGTTTCGCGGTCTTCTTTGTTGGAGCGCATCAAGGTGCGTCAGTATGATAATCCCCGCTTGCTTGTCTCTAAAGACACGGTGCAACACATTGATGCTAAGGAGGTTACCAATGGGGATTATGGGGTGTTGAGGATGCAGGGTCGGATATGTGTTCCAAATGTGGATGGGTTACATGAGTTGATACTTGAGGAGGCCCATAGTTTGCAATGTTCCATTCATTTGGGTACCACGAAGATGTACATGACTTGAGGCAGCATTATTGGTGGTGGAGGATGAAGAAGGATATTGTTGAGTATGTTGCTTGGTGTTTAAAATTTTAGCAGGTGAAGTATGAGCATCAAAGACCGGGTGGTTTCATTAAGAGGCTTGATATTCCTGAGTGGAAGTAGGAGCGTATCACCATGGATTTACTAGTTGGACTTCCACAGACCTTGAGGAGATTCGATACTGTGTAGGTTATTGTAGAAAACTGACCAAGTATGCACACTTCATCCCAGTCATGACTACCTACTCTTCAGAGCAGCTAGCTCGGTTTTATATTTGGGCGATTGTTCGCCTTTGTGGTATGCCAGTGTTTATTATATCGGATCGGGGCACGCAATTCACATTGCATTTTTTGAGAGTCGTGTAGCAAGAGTTGGGTACACAGGTCGAGCTGAGTACGGCATTTAATCCCTAGACGGATGGACAGTCTGAGCGCACTATTCAGATATTGGAGGACATGTTACGTGCATGTGTTACGTGCAGAGTTTTCCTACAATAACAGCTATCAATCGAGCATCCAGATGGCTCCTTAGGAGGCCTTATATGGGATGCGATGTCGTTCTCTGATTGAATTATTTGAGCTTGGGGAGGCTAGGTTATTGGGCACTGACTGGTCCGTGATGCTTTGGAGAAGGTGAAGTTGATTCAGGATAGGCTTCGTACAACACAATTCAGGCAGAAGAGTTTTGCTAAACGAGAGGGCTCGTGATGTGGCATTCATGGTGGGTGAGAGGGTCCTACTCAAAGTTTCACCCATGAAGGGTGTGATGAGGTTCGTGAAGAAGGGCAAGTTGAGCCCTCGGTATATTGGTCCTTTTGAGATCCTTGAGAGAGTTGGTGAAGTGTCCTATGACTTGCATTGCCACCCAGCTTATCAGAAGTTCATTCGGTGTTCCATGCTTCCATGCTCCGAAAGTATTATGGTGATCTATCACATATGTTAGATTTCAGCTCAGTGTAATTGGACAAGGATTAGACCTATGTCAAGGAGCTAGTGGCTATTTTGGACAGGCGGGTCAGGAAGTTGAGGTCAAAGAACATTGTATCGGTAAAGGTTCATTGGAGTGTTCAACTGGTCGAGGAGAAACTTGGGAGACCAAGCATGATATGGGGAGCCGATATCCTTACCTTTTTGGTACTTCAGGTATGCCTCTATACTCGTTCGAGGACGAATGTTAATTTAAGACGGGGAGAATGTAACGACCCGGCTGGTTGTTTTGAGTATTTTAGCCTCGTTTCCTCTATTTGATGCTCTACATATGTATATTTATGGTTACATGACTTGCAGGGTTGATTGTTATGGTTTCGAGTGAGTTTTGGATTGATTTGGGACACTTAGTCCCTTGGTTGGAGGCTTAAATTGTAAGAGTTGACTAGAGTTTTATATTGTGTAGACGATCCCAGAATGGTGTTTTGATGGTATCCAATATATTCGTATTGTGATTTTGGACTTAGAAGTATGTCCGGATTTGGATTTGGAGGTTCCTAGGTTGTTTCAGCTTGAATTGGTGTAAGTTTGAAAGTTGAAGGTTTGGAAGATTGATAAGTTTGATCGAGGGTTGACTTTATTGATATCGGGTTCGGATTATGGTTTCGAAAGTTGTCATAGGTCCATTGTGTCATTTGGAACTTGCATGCAATATTTGAGTTCACTCCGAGTTGATTTGACAAGGTTTGGCATGAGTTTTAGAAATTAAAAGTTCATTAGTTCATCAGGCTTGAATTGAGGTGCAATTTGTAGTTTTGATATTGTTTGGTGTGATTTGAGGCCTCAAGCAGGTTCGTATTATGTTTTGGGATTGGTCGGTGTGTTTGGACGAGGTCCCTGAGGCCTCGAATGTGTTTCAGATGCGCTAGGGCCATTTCCTCATGCTTTGACTGTTGTTTCTGATGTCTGGTGTTTCTTCATCTCAATCACGGCTAAGGTGTCGCATTCACGAAGGTTTTTTTGGGAGGCAGTAACACTTGTTCTTCGCGTTCACGAAGAAAGGATCGAGTTCGCGGAGCTTTAGGGAGGCTATGCTTCACGATCACGAGCAGGTGTCCGCATTTTGCATAGAAGGGGAGCCTGAAGGGGCTCTGTCAGGCGTAAGCCTTTGCGTTCGTGGAAGCTGGAGCACGTTCACGTTGGCATAGTTTGATTGGTCATCGCGTTCAGGACAGGGTTGTCGCGTCCGCGAAGAAGGATTGGCAGACCTATTAATACTCTATTTCGAGGACTTTTGTTGTTTTGTCACATTTTGAGTTATAGGGCTCGGATTTGGGCGATTCAGAGGGGATTTTCACGATTTGAATCGGGGCACGAATTTTTTTATATCTCATGATCCCAACCTTGAATTAAGCAATTTTTTGATGAATAAAATTGAAGAAACTAGGAATTTTAGTAAAAACTTTTCTAAATATTAATTGACGATTTGAAGGTCGATTTGAGGTCGGAATTGGATGTAATTGGTATAGTTGGCCTCACATCAGAATGGGTGTTCAAATTGTTAGTTTGTCGGGTTCGAGTGTGGGACCCAAGTTGACTTTTTGATTTTAGAAAAAGATAGAAGCTTTATTATTTGAAATTATTTCCTTATGGCTTTTATTTAGGATAGTAAGTTAATTTGGTTAGATTCGAGTCGTCCGGAGGTTTTTTCACATGGGAAGGGCTTCTTAGAGTATTCTCTTTGAGGTAAGTATCTTGACTAACCTTGTGTGGGATAATACCCCTTAGATGCTATTCTATAATGTTGATTTCTATGATGTGAAAGTGACGTGTACATGAGGTGACGAGCATGTATATGGTTACTATGTGTTATTTGACCGAAATAGACCGTAGGCTATTAATATGCCTTAATGTGGTAATGAAATTTATATGAAACATGTTGAGATCCTTTTATGACTGTTTGAGCATGATCATTACAATGACTTAGCCATTGTCATACCAAATTTATTGTACACTCATCCGTTTTTATGATTATTGTTATGTCCATGTGCAGTGTTGTTGAAAATTGTGAGCTTACATCATGGTGGAACTTTGGTATCATTTTTTGCTATATTGCACTTGGTATTATTCTTTTGAGGTGTTGTGGCACTTGTGGAAATGTTGAGCAGATTGGTTGGAGGTTTCACCATGAGGTTTGTGTTGTGCGATTGTGTCTATTGTTGTGCGCTTGGGTAGAAATAAGGGTGGCGTGATCTCGGGCTGCCCACGTGGCAAAATAAGAGTGGCTATATACGCATGTGGCGAAATAAGGGTGGCATATCATTTTCATGTGCACATGCGGCGTAATAAGGGTTGTATTGTTGATGATGTTATGCGATATTTCAGGATGTCCTTATTGTTGTTGTGATTGTGTTGATATGGGGTTGATAATTTTATTTCATAATTGCTTCTGGAAGCTTATGTTTTGCCCTTATTTGAGTTAATGACTGCATCTGACGTGTTTGTTGATACCCAATTTTGCCCTCATACTTTTTTCAAATACTATGTATACTTTCAAAATATCATTTTGCGTCATTACTTAATTTACAAGAGTTATACAAGTATTTTCTATAATTTTTATAATTTTTAAAAGTTTTAAAATTGATTTTCTTGCATTTAAATTACTTGAATATGCATTAATTACCCCTTAAATTATTTTGTGATCACTTAATTATCCAAAGTTATTATTCGCATCAATATATATGTTTCAGAACATTTTACTTTTTATAAGTGTACTTGTATTTTTAAGCGATTTACACAATTTTGCAATAATAACCTATATGTTGTGCATAATTACATTTTTTATTACATTATTTGTATCCAAATAGCATTTATATTTTATAATGTTAAATTGTTATTTTCAAGTATCTTACTACACAAATAATATTTTTATTATTTGTTAATAACTTTTATAAATATTTTATAATTTTTCGTGTATTTAATTTGTAGCCTAATTTGGAGCCAATTCTGGACCAATTCAATGGCCCAAACGTCCAAAACCTCTAAGCCCAATCTCCCCAGCCCAAACCAGACGACCCCTTTAATCTTAACCTGGTCGGTACCCGTTTATTTTACCCGCCTCACTTCTCCTCTAATCCTGGCCGTTGATCTTAAATGATCAACGGCCCACAACCCTTCCCCCATTTTTAATTACACTCCCCCAAACCGTAAGCCCTCACTCATCTCTCCAGAGCCGCCCTCACCTGCTCTCTTCTCCTTCAGAGACCAAACCCTAACCAACCCAAAAGATCCCCTTTTCCCTTTCTCATACGCGTTTGACGCGGATCCTACTTACCTTTTCTACTATTATTATTCACTTATGGTAACTTTTGTTACCTTTATACTTATGGCTAGCTCGATTCTCACAGATTTAGCTCTGATTCTATGGTTATGGATGCGATTGTGGTTCTGTACACTCAAAAAGAGTAAATTTCTTCTTGTTTGTGGAATATCCCCGTTGATTCCGTCGTGATTAGAGTCTGTGAATAATTTGCCCTGAGTCTGATTCCGATTAGGGTTTGAACTCTGATTTTCCCTTCACTGGTTCTATTAGTGATTGCATGTGATATTTTCTTTCCTTATTTGCGCTTGTTTGACTATTTTCCATGTTTGTTCGTTCAATTACTACTACTATATAAACCCCTCCCCTAATCCCCCTTGAAAGGATCGGAACCACTGTTATTCTCTCATACTCTCACTCACTCGATACTATCTGAATCTATTGCTCTTGACCGGCTCAAAGCCAAGGTCATCGGAACCCTCTCTAACCACCTCCTTAGTGCGAGCACCGCTCAGGGCTCATTTGAGGCTGCTGTGAACTTTGATGCACTAGGATTTGGGTCTTTTGGTTGTTCACTTTGCTGGTGATATTCGAGATGTTTCTGATACTTAGCCTTCTTTTCTATTTTGTTTGTTGAAGCTGTAAACTGGTGAGTGTCTTGACTTTTGCAATTCTATCTTTTTTTGCTTGTTTCCAGTGCTTTGCATATCCATGTTGTTCGAACCGATATGAATCCAATATTGTGTTGTAATCATTGGCAATTTTACTTGTATTGTAGCTATTCTGCAATTCTAAATCTGCTAGTGTCAAAACCTGCCTAATTCTTTAAACTCCTATATGTTCAGCTTGAATGACTTTGTATCTTTAAGTTTGTTTTGTTGTTCTATTTTTTATGGTGAGTTTTTTTTTCTCATGCCTTGTTTTTGCATTCTCGCACTGAAATTCCTAGGGAATCATCTCTTACACAGAATTTGCCTTAATGAACTTCTGCTGATAATTCCTTTATGTGAATTTTGTTTTCTTTACCTGCTTACATGAACCACATTTGCTGTCGCAATGTTGCTTTGTTCTATGCTTGGTCAATCCTACTTACCAGGTCTGCTATTATCATTCACTTATGGTAACTTTTGTTACCTTTATACTTATGGCAAGTTCGACTCTCACAGATTTGGCTTTGATTCTATGGTTCTGGATGCGATTGTGGTTCTATACACTCAAAAAGAGTAAATTTCTTCTTGTTTGTGGCATATCCCATTGATTCCGTCGTGATTAGACTCTATGGAAAATTTGCCCTAAGTCCGATTAGGATTAGGGTTTGAACTCCAATTTTCTCTTCACTGGTTTTATTAGTGATTGCATGTGATATTTTTTTCTGTATTTATCCTTGATTGAATATTTTCCATGTTTGTTCATTCAAATCCTACTACTATATAAACCCCTCCCCTAATCCCCCTTGAAAGGACCGGATTTACTGTTATTCTCTCATACTCTCACTCACTCGATACTATTCTGAATCTATTGCTCTTGGTCGGCTGAAAGCCAATGCCATCAGAACCCTCTATAACGACCTCCCTAATGCGAGCACAGGCTCCTTTGAACTCTGACGCACTAGGAGTTGGGTCTTTTGGTTGTTCACTGTGCTGGTGATATTCGAGCTGTTTCTAACACTTAGCCTTCTCTTCTATATTCTTTGTTGAAGCTGCATACTGGTGAGTGTCTTGACTTTTGCAATTCTATCCTCTTTTGCTTGTTTCTAGTGCTTTGCATATCCATGTTGTTCGAACCGATATGACTCCAATATTGTGTCGTAATCATTGACAACTTTTCTTGCATTGTAGCTATTCTGCAATTCTGAATCCGCTAGTGTCACAACCTGCCTAATTCTTTAAACTCCTATATGTTCAGCTTGAATGACTTTGTATCTTTAAGTTTGTTTTGTTGTTCTGTTGTTTATGTTGAGTTTTTTTTTCTCATGCCTTGTTTTTGGATTCTCTCACTGAAATTCCTAGGGCATCATCTCTTACCCAGAATTTGCCTTAATGAACTTCTGCTGATAATTCCTTTATGTGAATTTTGTTTTCTTATCTTGCTTACATGAACCACATTTGTTGTCGCAATGTTGCTTTGTTCTATGCTTGGTCAATCCTACATTATTTGGTATTGCTTATGCTTCTAGTTGAATCCTAATACATTTAGATACCATTATCATTTATAGTTGGCTGGCTTAAGTTCTGAGTCTGCTTGTTCTGTTAACCTTAAGATAACATGCCCTCCTATCATGATACCTTTTGGCTGTGAGATCTTTGTGTTATACTCAGCATGTTGAAGTTGTCTCATATAACTTAGTACTTGCTCATGAACCTGTTATGCTATGCTACTCTCACTAGGCCCTCATGTTTAGACATTCTATTGTATCCCCCACTGGTTCTTGTCTATGACTCTGCCATGTTCTCATTTTGAGTCTCTTAGCTAAAGCCTTGACTAATTCTAGATCATACATTATGCTTGATTTCTAAAACTTGGCACTATATGTGGTCATCCTAAGTAGACATGCCTATGAAGCTTTCTACTGTTTGACTGTGTTTAGCATGCTACTCCCATCCTTTTGTTGAATAATGGCTCACGCGTGAACTTATGTTGTCCCTTGTGTAAAACTTCCCTTTTTGAAGATGAGTCCTGCTAACTTCCCTAGTTTTTTTCATGTTTTTTTTCAATCAATTCTGTCGTTTTGCTTCTGAAACATCAGTGTGCTCTACATGAATCCAACTAGCTATCATATAATCCTGCCTCTATGAAGCAATGCTTCAGGATTATTTTCATATGTGTTCCATTAATTTATTTGGTCAAGAAGACGATCTGTAACTGTTGGGTTTGGTATGAGTTCCTGTGTGACCTTTGGGTCGTGCAAGTGGGCGCGCTCTCCTATTTGAGATATGTTAGGGTCTGGGCCTGCTATTCGTATTAAAAGAAGTCTGTTGAAGGCCCAGTCGGTACTGGGTAAATTTTTTTTTGGGTTTGCTTCCAGGCCTGCAGCTATTCCTTTGTATATGTTTATAATTGTATTCATTATCTGGTCTTATAATATATTGTAAACAAATGATAGGGGAGATTAATGAAAGGGGCTGGGGTATTCTAATGCTTGCATAAAAGGGTAGAAAACATGCCTATAAGGTCTATGTGATCTATTTGCTATTTCGTTCAGCAATGCCTTCTATGTTATTTAGTTTAGCATGTTGTACACTAATAGAAAGCATGCCTATAGAAATCACGCACACACTTCACCTAAATATGTTGGCTCAAGTAGTCGCTACACTTGTTTCCATGTGTACTACTAAACGCTTTAGATACCATGCCTATAGGATACAGTAACACATGTTTTGCTAATCTTCACCTAGATACCATGCCTATAGGGTTTCAATTAATCAATCCATCAGCCGCTTCTATTGCTCTTAGTATGTTGTTCCTTTAGATATCATGACTATAGGATCTTAATCAACTAATCAATTACTTTGTTACTTCATCACATTGCCACACTTAGACAACATGCCTATAGGGATAAAGAATGTAAAATCAATTTCAGTTACTAATTACTAGAAATCCTGCCTATAGGATACCGTCATCTGCCTAAGAAGTATGTCTACAAAATCAGCACTAGTACTTCGGAATTTTGAGATCGTTTCATTGCCTTATTGCAAAATCAGTTAGAAATCATGCCTATAGGACTTGCAACGTTTCTAATCTGCCCATGAGCTAGTTTAAAGCAGCAGTATCGTTCGTACAATACCGGAAATCGAAATCAGTTAGAAATCATGCCTATAGGACTCAATGATTCTAATGTATCTAAAACTGCCTACTGCGTAAACTGCCTGCGTGAGTTTGTTGTTTATGTGTGGAGACTAACTTGAGCCTTTAATTGTCTTTACATGAAGTTCTATCTATTTTGAATGTCGCCTAGTTTTATCATTTTGAGCAACCTAAGCTGAGTCTAGAACCACCTAATAGAGGTCCAAAACCTCCTGGACCATAGGCATGGGACGGTAGTGCACGCATCGGGTACGATTTAGAATTGAATTAGAGCACCTTTAAATAAACAACTTCAACATAGTAATTGGGTAGCAGGAGATGATAGTCTGTATGCTGAATAATATGGCAACCCCAACCTCAAGGAAGTTGCGAAATATTATTTATGTTGCACGGGATAATCCTTTAGGCTAAACAAACTTAGGACTCCTCCCCCCCCCCTTCTTACATATTTGTTATTTACACTTAGATCAACATAGTTGTATCCTTGTAGTCATTAAGATTTGTGCCGATTCTTACGTGTTCTAATAAGACTCTTCAACTTCTAAATTTTCTTTTATTTATTTGATCACCTAGTCTAATTACATAATCCACATAATTAAAGTTCGGCTGGGACCCATAGTTGTGGACCTCGAAGAGTGCCTAACACATTCCCTTTGAGGTAATTTGAGCCCTTACCCGATCTTTGGTGACACGGACTAGTCAAAACACCTCAAAATCATTAGGTGGTGACTCTTCTCTTTTAATACCCATTTAATAGAGTTGTCATACGTCAAAACCCGCTTTCGCAAGAAAACGGGGCGCGACAGTGTTATCACATGCCTCACCTCTATTTAATGTTTTGGGATCAAAGATGGGCTTATTATTCTAAGTTGTTATTGCATGCTCTAAAGGGGTCGTTATTGTTTTCCATTGTATTTCTGTTATCATTTCTTTGATATATTTATTACACAGGTTATTTGTCTAGTGAGTATCAAATGACTTGAACCTTGTCACTACTCCACCGAGGTTAGTCTTGATACTTACTAAGTACTGATTGTGGTTTACTCATACTACGCTTCTGCACATTTTTGTGCAGATTTAGGTACTTTGGATTGAGCTGATCAGTAGTGAGGCATTTGGTATAACGGAGACTTCAAGGTATCCCTGCATGATCCGACCAAAGGCCTCAGAGTAATCCTCTTGTTTCATTTCTACTATTTATATATTTCAAACAGTACCGTATTTTTGAAATGTTCTCATGTATTCAGTTAGAGGTTATGACTCTGTACCACCTAGTTCTGGGAAGTTATGTTGAGTATTGTCGTTTTGGCCTGTATTACTCCTATATTCACATTTATGTTAAATTCTATTTTTCCTATATCATGCTTCTATTGTTCTAATAATGTTAACTAAACGACTTACCTAGTTTGAAGATTAGGTGCCATTACGACTCCTAAGGAGGGATTTGGGTTGTGACAATCCTGGTGACTCAAATGAGTAGTACTAAAATTCTCTACAATTACAAGTGTAGAGTCTCACTTAAAGTAGCAACAGCAGATGTGGAGCTCTTCTTTCCACGGGGCTCAAGTTGCTCAAGTTCAGTCCTTGAAAATAAAAAAATTTAACCAACGGGCCTATGTTTCACATGCCTAGTACAAATTATGAACCATTTTTTCAAAAAGAAATGGGACAAGACTCAAAGAAATATGAAATACGCGATAGCAATTGATATAAGAAAGAAACATTTATATCAATTAACAATTTCGACAATAAAATAAAATAATAATGTAAAAATACATTTCAAAGTCTTACTTTAGCATTAAGCATTAGAATAATCATGTGAGATTTTTATTTACAGGAGCACTTTACCATCATCGACAAAAAAAAAAATCAATTAGGTTATGTACCTAGCGGCAAGTATTACATACCCTACTTGCACTGGTCGTCACTTTGTTGTGCCGCACGAATCGACTCAACCATACCAATAAAGTAACTGTCACGGCCCCAATTTTTCTCTTTAGGATGTTGTGACGGCACCTAGTGTCTAAGACTAGGTAAGCGTAACAAGTATGTGGAATAACCGAAATATTAAGCTAAAACTCAAAACGTCAACAAATGTAATAAATAAACTGCAACTCAAGTATGAACAACTCCCCAAAACCTGGTAGATATAAGTCACAAGCTCTAAAGAGAAATGCTAAATATCCCTATACATCAGAGTCTAAAGAGGATAAGGAAACAACATAATAAAGGTAGAGGGGGACTCCAAGGTCTACAGACACTGGCAGATGTATCTTGAAGTCTCCAGGTACGGACTAGCTCACTGATACTTGGTCTAGTAGGCAGTACCTGGGCCCACGTCTCGGAACCCGACCAAAATCATAAAATTCGAATACCCATTCGATATCGAGTCCAACCATATAAGAATTACTCAAATTCGACCTCAAATCGCCTTTCGAATCCCCAAATTTTAGCCTAAGAAGTCTCCCCAAATTTTCCCCAAGTTTCCAACTAAAATCACTCATTAAATGATGAAAACAACAATAGATTCGTGGAAATTAATCAAAAATGAGTCAAGAATCCTTACCCAAATGTTTCCTTTGAAAATCCCTCAAAATTTTGTCTCCCACCGAACTCCCAAAATGAAATATGAATCAAAACCCTCGAAAATTCCCCTTTTCTGCCAGTATCCCCTTACTCGATACTACATGACCCAAAAATGCCACTGAATCTAGCCAGAATTCACATTTTGAAAATTTTGCATATAACTTCTTTTTGCTCAAGGTCTAAAGCACAGTCCTCAGGTGCCGCTCATGATCCTCTTGACTCCGGGAGTACACTAAAATGTCGTCAATAAACACAGTGAGGAAAGAGTCAAGATAGGGCTGAAATACACTACTCATCAAGTGCATCAACGCTGCTGGGGCGTTGGTCAGCCCAAAAGACATCACAAGGAACTCGTAATGACCGTATCAAGTCCTGAAAGTAGTCTTCGTGATATCTGGCTCCTGAATCTTCAACTGATAATAGCCTGAATGCAAGTCAATCTTAGAGAACACGCTGGCACCCTAAAGTGGATCAAATAGGTCATCAATATGGGGCAATGGATACCTGTTCTTCATTGTAACCTTGTTCAACTAGCGATAATCAATACACATCCGCGTAGAGCCATCCTTCTTCTTTATAAATAAGACTTGAGCACCCCAAGGCGAGACACTAGGCCTAACGAATCCCTTATCAAGCAACTGTTCCTTTAAATTTTTCAACTCTGCTAGAGCCATACGATAGGGTGGAATAGAAATGGGCTGAGTGCCTGGTAACAAATAAATATCAAAATCGATATCTCTATCGGGTGGATGCTCGGAAGATCCGTCGGGAATACATCTGGATAGTTCCTCACTACCGGAACTGACTCGACAATAGGAGTATCAATGCTAACATCACCCGCATATGCCAGATACGCATCACACCCCTTCTCAACCATCCGCTGAGCCTTGAGAAATGAAACAACCCTGCTAGGAACATAATCTAAAGTACATCTCCACTCTAACCGTGATAGACTTGGCACAGCCAACATCACCGTCTTGGCGTGAAAATCAAGGATAGTGTGATAGCGCGAAAACCAGTGCCCAAAATAACATCAAAATCCACCATACTGAGCAACAATAAATCATCTTTGGTCTCAAAACCACTGATAATAACCAAACACGACCCATACACACAATCAACAATAATAGAATCTCCTACGGGTGTAGACACTTAGACAGGAGAACTCAAAGAATCACGGGATACACCCAAATACGGAGCAAAATAAGATGACATATAGGAATAAGTGGAGCCTGGATCAAATAAAACTAATGTATCTCTATGACAGATCAGAACAATACATATGATGATATAGTCAGATGCAACTGCCTCCATCCTAGTAGGAAAGGCATAGTATGTGGCCTGGCCTCCCCCGCTAGAGCAACCTCTACCTACTCGACCTCCACCTCTAGCTGGTTGTGCAAGTGGAGTGGTAGCTGGTGCTGTAATCATAGCCTGAGGACCCGGTGGAGCACGTGGTACCTGAGTGGTTTGTGGAGGTGTACCCTTCCTGAGTCTGGGGCAATCCCTCACCACATGACGAGTGTCACCACACTCAAAACAAGCCCTGGGAGGATGTGGCTGGCTCGAGCCTGATCATTTGGTCTGATCACTGAAAGCACCTCATGCAGGAGGTGCACTAGAAAATGGCGGTGCATAATAGGGAGCCTGAGGCCTAGGAGTGGCCAGAATACTGCCGGAAGATGGAAGTGCTGAATGAACAGGGCGACTCACGTAGCCCCTACCATGACAAGCTGCAACTGGGTCACGGGTACCACTGTATGTGCCGGACTCTCAAGACCTCTTGGCCTCCCTCTCCTCTCTATCCCGAGTCCGCATATGCTCCAATCTCCTGGCAATCTCCACTACCTGCTGGTATGCGATATCCATCTCCAACTCTCGGGCCATGCTAAATTTGGTTCTGGGGTTGAGCCCCTCGATAAATCGACGAACTCTCTCTCGAAAAGTAACAACCAAGGTTGTGCATGCCTAGAAAAATCACTGAACCGGACCGCATACTCCACACGGTTATAGGACCCTGGCGCAACTGCTCAAACTATGCGTGCCATGCATCTCTGAGACTCTAGGGAACATGCTCCCTCAAGAACATAACTGAGAATTGAGTCCAAGTGAGTAAAACTGCCTCGGCCGGACTACCCAACTCATATGCCCGCCACCACTGATAGGCCGCTCCTCTAAGCTGGAACGTAATGAAAGAAACCCCACTAGACCGCTACACCAATAGTACGGAGGATATGGTGGCACTCCTCAAGAAAATCCCTGCATCCTATGATGCCAAGCCACTGAAAGTAGGAGGGTGGTACTTCTTGTACCTCTCGAGCCTGAGCTGCTCCTCCTCCGAAACTACTGCCTTAACCTCGAGCTTAACTGGGGCTACCGGCTGCATTAGTATGAACTCTGGAACCTGGTCGACCTGGACCCGCTACTCCGGGGTACGGGCGGTGGGAGTATGTGCTCCTCCCCCGGCCTGAGATGTGGCAGGAGCAAGTGGTATCAACCCTGCCTGAGCCAAAGTGCTGAACATAATCAGAAACTGGGTGAGAGTCTCCTGGAGAGCTGGTGCAGTTTCAGGCGTCTCAAGTGCCAGCCCTCAAACTGGATCTACTAGTGGCTCCTCTGTAGCAGCTCGTGCGGGCGCTCTAGCTGCACCACGTGGGCGTCCTCAGCCTCTACCCCAGCCCCGGCCTCTCGCGGCTCTAATAGGGGGAGCGGGTGTCTGGTCATCATATCCAACTGTACGTGTCCTCACCATCTGTGAGAGAGTAGAAAGACAGAAATTTAGAATCTGAAGTCGAAAACATCACATGAATAAGAAATAAAGGAAGTGAAGCTTTTCCTAACAGTTCCATACCCTCCCGAAGATAAGTACAGACGTCTCCGTACCGATCCGTGAGACTCTACAAACTTGCTTGTGACTCATAACCCCTATGAACCTAGTGCTCTGATACCAACTTGTCACGTCCCCAATTTCCCGCCGTAAGATGTTGAGACGGCACCTAGTCTCTAAGACTAGGTAAGCCTAACAAGTATACGGAATAATTGAAATATTTAGCTAAAAATCAAAGCGTCAACAGCTGTAATAAATAAAACTGCTACTCAAGTATGAACAACTCCCCAAAACCTGGTAGATATAAGTCACAAGCTCTAAAGAGAAATGCTAAATATCCCTATACATCAGAGTCGAATGAGGATAAGGAAACAACATCATAAAGGTAGAGGGGGACTCCGAGGTCTGCGGACGCTGGCAGATGTATCTTGAAGTCTGCAAATACGGACTAGCTCACTGACACCTGGTCTGGTAGGCAGTACCTAGATCTGCACAAAACGATGTTCAGAAGCGTAGTATGAGTACACCACAGCGATACCAAGTAAATTCCAAGCCTAACCTCGGTAGATTAGCGACGATGTGAGGTCAGGCCCTACTGGAAATAATAAGAAACAAGGCAGAAGATATAATAATATAATGAATGACAAAGAAGTGAAATAATGAAAATATATGGAAGATAATAACACGGAAGCAAAGGAAGAAAAATACAACATGAAAGGAAAGCAAAAATCTTGCAAGTTAAGGAACAACAACAACAACAACAACAACAATACAACAAATAGAGGAAATCAACAAGGGGCACCCCAAGGTACCTCCTCGTAATCCCAAAAGTAAATATCTGACATTCTTTCCTTATATCACCGCGGGAGCCTTTATAGTTTGTTTTAAAAATCATTTTCCCGAAAGAGCATCCCGCGTTTTAGCCAACCTTATCACACTGCATGAATTCTAGTAGTTCCCCTACTAGCCACGCGTATTAAGCCCACCATATCTCACCCCCATGTGTTTCAACACGCAGACATTATACCACCGCATGCGTATCAATAATTACAACCGCACGGTAGGAACCTCGTGCAACACCCAAACAGTCATCTCAAAAAAATCACGGAAACCTAAACATAACAACTGAAACAACGAAATCTCGAGGATAGCAATTTCAAGTAAGAATCCCACAGTTAAATAAGGAATATGGAATCAAGAGAGCAGGTAATTCAATTTAGCATGCAGTACAAGTTGCAAATAAGAGATGAGACAAGTAGACAGGTGAAATAGGCTAAACATGATAACTATACAGGCTATAATTAATCGGTTAAAGCATATAAAGAAAACTACTTAGACAAAACCAGAATTTCAACATTTGGCCCATGTACGCACTCATCACCTCGCGTACACGGCCCTCACATATTACAAATTGTCACAACAATACCAAATCCTAAGGGGATTTCCCCCACATAAGGTTAGACAAGTCACTTACCTCTAACTTCGCTCAGTCAATCAATAAGAAGACCTTTCCCTCGATTTTTCAACTTCGATCGGCTCGAATCTAACCAAAACAATTTCATACTATAAATATAACTATAAGAAACTAATTTAAATAATGAAATTACGACTTTAGTAAAGAATTGAAAAATCGCTCTAAAAAGTCGACCTGGGCCCACGTCTCGGAACCCGACCAAAATTATAAAATTCGAATATCCATTCGATATCGAGTCCAACCATACAAGAATTACTCAAATCCGACCTCAAATCGCCTTTCGAATCCCCAAATTTTAGACTAAGAAGTCTCCCCAAATTTTCCCCAAGTTTCCAGCTAAAATCACTCATTAAATGATGGAAACAATAATAGATTTGCGGGAATTAATCAAAAAGCAGTCAAGAATCCTAACCCAAATATTTCCTCTGAAAATCCCTCAAAATTTCATCTCCAACGGAACTCCCAAAATCCCAAAATGAAATATGAATCAAAACCCTCAAAAATTTCCCTTTTCTGCCAGTTAAACTGCACCTACGACCTTGCTGCCGCATCTGCAGCTCTGCACCTGCGAAAAGTGGCTCGCATCTGGCATTCGCACCTGTGGCCCAAGCGACACACCTGCGAAACATTGTCGCACTTGCGTTCCTCAATACCACGGAAGCGAAGCCGCTTCTACCGAAACTTTTCTACTCCTGCGCCTCCAGTTGGGCATGCCCAGTTCTGCACATGCGACCAAGTTCTCGCTTTTGCGAGCCCGTACCTGCGGCCATTCCCTCCGCAGGTGCGAAAACACCAAAAGCTGGGCACCTTCAGCAATCCAACAAGTCCACAAATGATCTGATTCCCATCCGATTCACACTCGGGGCCCTCGTGACCCCGTACGAATATACCAAAAAGTCCTACAACATATAACGGACCTACTCGAGGCCAAAAACCACATCAAACAACAATAAAACACGAATTGCGCATCGATTCAAGCCTAAAGAACTTTAGAACTTCTACATCTGGCGCCGAAATCTATCAAATCCAGTCTGATTGACCTCAAATTTTGCACGCAAGTCATAATTGACATTATGGACCTACTCCCACTTCCAGAATCGGAATCCGATCCTAATATTAAAAAGTCCTTTCTTGGTCAAACTTTCCAAAAATCATCCAACTTTTCAACTTTCGCCAAGTAACCCCAAAATGACCTACGGACTTCCAAATCAACATCCGGACACGCTCCTAAGACCAAAATTACCATACAGAGCTATTGAAACCGTCAAAACTCCATTCCGAAGTCATCTTCATACAATTCTTACTACAGTCAACTCCTATGACTTAAACATCTATTTAGGGACTATGTGTCCCATCTGACTCTGAAACCAAAAAACCAAACCTGCCGACAAGTCACGTAACCACAGTATAACACAGAGAAGGCAATAATTAGGGAGTTGGGGCTAATACACTCAAAACAACCGATCGGGTCGTTATAGTAACACAATAGTACCCTCTCGTGGTGGCACTCTGCTGTAGTTTTGAACCATTAGGTAGGTTATACGCCTACATTGGACATGTAGTTTTAAAACCTAATATGGAAAGATATTTAAGGTCAATCTCAGTAAACTCAAGTAACTCCAAAAATCTTTATATTTACTATTATATATACACACACAAGTTTTTTTCCTCCTTTATTTAGTGTTAAAACTAAAATGATATTACATATTAAAAAAATAATATCAATAGCACTTAAACACTTGTGCTATGCAGGAGAGGTGCAATCCAATCGCCCCCACAAGCTAGGTCCTATATTTAAATTTTATTTTTAAATTACTTTGCAATATAAATTAGAAGAAAAGCTTCGAAGGTATTAAGTTTAAATGTATCTCAAATAGATTCTTAAATCTTATCTATGTGATCCAACGAAGCTAATGATTCACAATCTATATATGTAAGCACACGTAAATCAATAAAGTGTTATGGCAATACTAGATAATACGTACGAATTCACAAGTTTAGTAAAAGTTCATTTTATACCAGATGAAGGACAATCCTTGAGTTTTAACTCTAAATTCTTCATAAAACGCGTCATGGAAACTAGTCACTCCATTAAAACTCAAAAGGACATCGTTTAAATAAAACCGAATACTATTCAACTTCTCTATCAATAAAACCCATCAATTTCCAAATTGGTTTCTAAGGTTTTATGAATAAGTGTTTAACCCTATAATTTTAAGGCTTGAGTTCTTGAGGTTTTCTTGAAAAATCTATGAACCATATGTAGGAGGGTTAGATAATGCATTTAATGAATCCAAGATACTAAAGAGAGTATTAAATCCTTATCTCAAGAAGGCATTGATGATGGGGAGCTCTCTTCTCTCTCTTGCCTTTAAACCATATGACGAGCGTAAAATTAATGTATAAAACTAATGCGTGTATTTTAGCTGAACACGTGTTATATTTTGCGGAAAAGGTCCTGAAATATTCCTCTAACACATTGACTCAAGTAAAACACACAACTAAATAAGGCCTAGAGTAAGATAGAATCTCCCTTGAGCATGAATACCCATGGCACATATATATACACTAGTCACCTCATATATACATCACCCTGCATGTAACAACCAATATCAAATAGTAGGAAATATTTCTTCAACCAAGGCTAGGCAAGAAACACACCTCAAACAAGCCAAATCAATACTCAAAAATAAATTTTCTCTTAGAAATTACCTCCGCCCGGCTCAAATCTACCCAAAAACCACTCGATAACATCAATGCTAAAGAAATCAATTTTAATAAAGTTGCAATCTTTACCTAATTATCAAAAGTCAACAAAAGTCAACCCCAGGTACGTCCGGTCAAAACCTGAGCCGAGGAGTAGATCTCGACTACCCATAATTCCACGAGTCCAATAACGTTATTGATTTTCAAATCCGAGTCCAAATCGGCTCTCAAATCTCAAATTTTTATTTTTCAAAACTTAGTCAAAAATTCTCTTCAAATTTCATGATTTTGATATAAAAATGCATAAGTAGTTAAGTTATAATATTAAAATTGAGTCAAAATCACTTACCCAATAGTTATGTGTGAAAATCCCCTTCAAAAATTGCCTCCCAACGAGTTTAGGGCTCAAAATGTGAAAAAATGAAACTAAGTCCCGAAATCTCAGCTATATGTTAAGCTGGAGATGTCGCATTTGCCACCTGGAGTTCGCAAATATGACATCCATAAAAGCGAACAAAGGCTCGAAAAGCGAACCCTAACAGACCCAGGAGATGTTGCATTTGCGCCAAAATGCTTCACCAATATGAAACCCCTCCTCACGCGGCCAGTCTCAAAAGCAACGCACAAGCTCGCAAAAGCGGACACCCAAACAGTCGCAAATGTGACACAATCCTTGCAAATGCAAGGTCCCTACCCAGCAGCCATGAGTCGGAATTGCGACCACCACTTCGGAAATGTGCTGGTCGCATTTGCGATCTCTTCATCGCAAATGCGTGAAAACCAGAACCAGCATTGCTCAACTTAGCAAAAACAAATCCAAAGCCAAGTCGAAACTCTTCCGAGCCCCTTGGAACCATGTCCATCCATACCAACAAGTAACTAAACCTCATACGAACTTGCTCGCGTGCTCGGATCATCAAAATAACATATAAAAATATGAATCAAATATCAAAACACATCAAAATCCCAATAAAACTTAAGAACTTCTAAAATCACAACCAAGCGTCTGATTCCCATCAAACCAACTCCAAATGAGATCAAACTTTACACACAAGTTCTAAATGATAAAATGGAACTACTCCAAGTCCCAAAACTAAAATCTGAAGCCGATAACCATAAGGTCAACTCTCGGTCAAACTTATGAAATTTCTAAACCTTTAAATTGCTAACTTTTGTCCAAAAGAGACAAATCAACCAGGAATCTCCAAATCCAAATTCAGACATACTTCTAAGTCCACATTCACCATATGAACCTTTTGAAATCATAAAAACATGAATCCAAGATCGTTTATACAAAAGTCCAACCTTCGTCAACCTTTCAACTTAATGGTTCCAAATCGAGAATCATTCTTCCATATCAATCCTGAACCACTCGAAAATCAAAATCGACCATACACGCAAGTCATAATACATTATATAAAGTAACTCAAGACCTCAAATCACCTAATGGAAGTGCTAATACTCAAAATAACCGGTCAGATCGTTACAAGTAACCAATCGATGAATGTTGATAATCAAAAAGGTGTATTGACGAAGAAAATCTGACCATTTCGGTCAAAGGATTGATGGAATTATCGGCCATTTTCGTCGGTATCCCTTTTCTAGGAAATTGCGCCAAAAATTACCGACCAACTTCGGTCAGTACATGACTTAAGAAAATTATAAAATAATTTTTTGGATTATTCACCGCGGTTTTTTGGCACGACCATTTGCGATTGGTATCCTGGGACGTTTTTAACGAATTTCTAGTAGTGAAAACAAGTAATCAGACTCAATTTAACCAAAACAACAGGTGCTTTATAGAGGGAAGACCGGGTCTAAGTCAAGTTGTAAAAGTTGAGAAAATGATACATTACTGAGAGAATTAAATACATGCAGGTCACTTAGTTAGCTTGTATTATTATTGTAAATATTATTTTCTTAACTAAGCACTACATAAATATGAAGCAATGAGAGTTTGAAGCTAGGAAGATTAAAGTAGATGAATTTCACAAGCTTTAAAGAACGACAAAGCAAGATGGCCAAAGTGAAATCCAAGAAGAAGAATATGGGGAAAAATACATATGCCCCCTAGATTTGTCCGGAAAATTCGGTTGCACACTGCAACTTTGCAAACGTTTATTTACCTCCTTATTCTTATTTGAAGTGAAATAAATACCACCTCAAATGTTGGCGTGACAAAAAAATAAATAAAAACACGTAATTTTTTTAAAAAAGATTGTGGGGTCCACTGATATGTGTGTTTCCAATATAGAATAATAACTAAAAACAAAAGATAGGCCTCGTCATCTGCTCCTAAATCCTCATCTTTTTTTTCTTCTTTTTCGAATTTTTTTTAAAAAACAACACTGTATGATTGCCCAAAATTTTTATTAGCCAAAGGTCTTGCATGTTACCCAAAATATACAACGGATTAAATATAATATCAAATCATAGTGTAACGATCTATCCGACCGTTTTGAGTATTGTTTCCCCGTTCCCCCTATTTATTGCTTATCCTATATTCATTTATGGTTATGTGACTTGCCGGGGTGATTGATTTGGTTCTGGGCAGGTTTCAGAATGAATTGGGACACTTAATCCCAAGGTTGGAAGCTTAAGTTAAAAGAATTGATCGGATGTTGACATATGTGTAAACGACTCCAGAATGGAGTTTTAATGATTCTGATAGATCCGTATAGGGATTTTGGACTTAGGAATATGCCCGGATATTGATTTGGAGGTCCGTACGTCGTTTTGGCTTGAATTGACGAAAGTTAGAAACTTGAAGGTTTGGAAGGTTGAGAAGTTTGACCGAGAGTTGAATTTGTTGATATGGGGCTCGAATTTTGGTTCTAGGAGTTGTAATAGGTCTGTTGTGTCATTTATGACTTACGTGCAAAATTTAAAGTCAATCAGAGTAGGTTTGGTATGTATCTGCGTTGATTTTAGAAGTTGAAAGTCTAATAGTTCATTAGGCTTTGTATTAGGGTGTGATTCATGTTTTTAATGTATTTATATGATTTGAGGCTTGGACTAAGTTTTTATGATATTTTAGGATGTGTTGGTATGTTTGGATTGGGTCCTGGGGCCTTGGGTGTGATCAGATTAAAATCAGATTGAGAATTTGACTTAAGAAAATTCTGTTATGTTCAGTTTTGGTGAAACCGCACCTGCTGCAGAAGCGGCCATGGGGTTGCATAAGTGGCTCTGAGTGGAGTTTGGACGTTGCGCAGGTGCGAGGAAAATTTCGTACTTGCGAGCTCGCAGATGCGAGCGTTTGATCGCAGAAGCGGGTTATGCGAGGGGTAGGAGTTTCCGCAGAAGCGGAGAGCTAGGCACAGGTGTGCCTCCGCAGGAGCGGAATCTTGGTCCGTAGATGCGAGATTTTGGCTGCACCTTCAGGACCGCAGATGCGGTTAAGTGAACTGCTGGTGCGGTTAAGTGAACTGCTGGTGCGAGATGCCTGGACAGAAGGATTTAAACGAGGGTTTCGAGTTTTCTCTCATTTTTGAACTTGTGGAGCTCGGCTAGGGGTGATTTTTGAGAGGGATTTTACCATAATTCAAGAGGTAAGCAACTTTTGATCATTTTTGTCCATTAATATTGAATACCCATTGATTTTCCCACCTAGATTATGCTTTTTTGAGATGAAATTTGGAGAATTTTGGACTAAGTATTGCAGAGTAATATTTAGGGATACAGGGTCGATTTGTTGTTGGAATGAATAACTTCGGTATGGTTGGACTCGTTATTGAATGAGCATTCGAATTTTATGAATTTTGTCGTGCTCCGAGGTGTGGGCCGGTATTGACTTATTAGGTTGACTTTTTGAATTTGGTTAAAGAACTTAGCTTTATCGTATGGGATCGATTCCTATAGCTTGTATTAATTCTACTAAGTTTTTTGTGACTAGATTCGAATCGTTCGGAGGCCGATTCGCTAGGCAAGGGTTTGTTGGAGCATTGAGTTGCACACTTGAGGTAAGTAATACTTTTAAACTTGGAACTGGGGGTATAAATCCCTAAAGAATATTTTATGTGGGTTGTTTTAAGGTGACGCACATATTAGGTTACGGGCATATGGGCGTGCACTGTGGTATTCATAATTCGGGTGGATTTTTACACTATGTTGATATCAAATCTTGTTTTATCCATGTAATCTCTACGTGTTAGAGTAATTGAGCTATGATTCATGTTAGAAATCATGTTTAGGCTATGTGTTTATTATGTTGGGACCCACTGAGGTTATTTCTACTGTTGAGTTATTTGCTTAAATTGCAATTATGTACTCAGTCATGTTTATTCATTTGCATATCATGTGTCAGTCTCTATTATCATTCATTGTTACATCATGTTATCATTGTGTGGGCTGAATAGTATGAGTTTTGTGAGCCCGTGAGACTGGAGAGATTGATGGCTGAGTTGGATAGAGAATCGGATTGTGAGTGTTATTATGGATCGGGCTGCGCGCCGCAGCAGGCCTTATTGGCTTGTTTATCATTTTAGATCGTGTTGCATGCCGCAGCAGGCTTTATAGGCTTTATATTAGCTCTTAGGCAGGATCCACCCCTCCGAATTCTGACGTACCAGCAGTGAGCGCAGACCGCGTGATTTATATACACGTATTTTAGTGAGGAGCATTGACGCCAAACACCCGTAAAGTGCTGAGTGATCATGTGTGATGAGCTGAAATTTGAGATATACTAATTGTGTACTCTGAGAGTGTGAGTATCTGGAATTATCACTGAATCACAGTCTTGACAAGCATATTTGACCTGTAGGCATAGAGATGTACCATTTCTCATGCTAGTTATATTAGATATATTCTTATTCGTGTTGGTCTCTAATTGTGAACTTGAAAGCATGTCTAAATTTCTGTACCATGAACGAGCTGAATATGGAAGTTTCTCTTAGTTATTACTGTAATTCTCCTTGTTATTTCTGTGTAGTCATTATTCTGGGTCTGACTGTATCCTTCTAAACTCGTTAGTGCTTTCAGCCCAAGGTTAATCATGTTGCTTATTGAGTACATTGGGTCGGTTATACTCATACTACACTCTGCACTTCACGTGCAGATCTAGGTACATCTGGGTGCGGTGATTGCTAGATCGTTGCCAATACTTGCTTGGAGACTTCAAGGCAGCTACTATGACGTTCGCAGACCTTGACTCTCCTTCTTTTCATTTTATTCAGTTCTGCTCTATACGCAGACAGTTGTACTAGAGTTTCAGATTATGTTGATACTTAATAGTTCATGTACTCATTGACACTAGGTTTTGGGGTGGTTGCAGTAGAGCTTCAGATATTTTCATCATTTGTTTATGAGATTCTTCTGCTATTAAGTTATTAAGCATGTTTCATTAAATTTTTTTGCTGTTATGTATTATTGGTTTGCTTGGCAAATGTGTTAGGTGCCATCACTACATGTTTAAATTTTGAGTCGTGACACATAGCCATTGGCATAACTATTACCGTTTGAACTAAAATCTCCCATATCTCCCTATCCAGACAACATCACTTACTCCCAAAAATCTTTTTATTTATTATACAAGTTTCCTAATCTAACTTCATCTTTTTTCATCCCATTTCTCTAGGATAATTCTTCTTCTTCTTCTTCTTCTTCTCACTTTAGATCTAGTTTGTTTGTTTTTTTTTTTTTTTTCTTCATTTTACACAAAAAAGGATTCTTTGAGTACATAGAAAAGTCATTGAAAATTCAATTTAAATCTTAAAAAGATTTTTTCGATTAATCCTACACTAATGATATTAGAGTGGCAGTAGAAGAGATGAAGTTTTCTAGTCAAACTTTATGTATTTACAATGGTATTTTATTGGTGGTTATGGTAACTTTTCTGAGGATATGAGATTTTATAGAAGCTCGGGTTT
>MCJB01050909.1:81340-159474 GCA_002018475.1 Nicotiana obtusifolia | reverse complement strand
GGGTTTTTTTTTTTTTTTTTTTTTCTTATATACAGATTCTTCTTCTTCTTTTTCTTTTTCTTTTTCTTCTTTGGGTCATCATGGTAAGTGTAGATTTTTTTACAGCGGGTATTGGTGGTGGGTCTTTGTTTAATGGGGTGGGTGGACGGTATTTCTATGTTAATTTGTAGAAATATAATATAATATAATATATATATATATATATATATATATATATATATATATATATATGCTATTTATTAAAGTTGTATATATATGGTATCCTAAGTTTGGCAATGTACTTTTAGTGTCTACTGAGTGTTTCCCGAACATATTTGTGTATCCAAAGTGAATATTGAGTTTTTTTATGCATGATAATATAGTGTATATATATTACACAATATGTATATATCGTGTATACGTACCAGATAAATTTTATATAAATTATATACACAATTTATATTGTGCAATTGTATTTTTGCATAACAATTGTACATAAAAGGTTATATGTGTATAGAAGGTGTATATTACTGTTATTCAATATATAAAAGTTTTATATACAGTTTTTTCAGAGTTTGAAAATGTATTCTTAGTGTCTCCTGCTGGTTTTCTAGATTTCAGTTGCTAGTTCTTATAATTGGTTATGAGCTATGAATTGTGTGGTTTATTTTTTAGCTATCAGTTGTCATTTATTTTCACTGAATGGCTAAAAATGATTTCTGCTCAATGTTTTCTTTTCTTCTTTTGATAAATTGAAGAGAGCAAAAACAATTTTTTTATATCGAAATTTCCAAAACTTGTTAGCAAATACAGTAGTTATTTCGTTTCATCCTTTATTGGTGTCATAAAGACTGAGAGCATTACCTATAAAGCAATAGTCCATTGCACATCCAATGGTAATTGGGAAAATCATCAAGCTTTGTCCCTATTAAAACTGAAATTAAAACAAAAAAAAATCACATTAATATATCCTTTAATATTTCATGGAAAACAGAACAAACTATAAGAAACACAAATCAAGAAAATGAAAAAAGAAGCTTCTGATCATCTTACTTGATTCCATGTTCGTGCTTGCTGATTTAGGGATTACTTAGTGTATAAAGATATAAGGGAATGAATAAACAAAATGAACGAAAAAGAATAAAAAATTAAAATTTAGATAAATTTCGACGTGGTGCCAACATGGTGCATGTATAATGCACTTCACATTGTAAGACCGATATTATAATATTAGGATGATATTTATTTCACTTCAAACAAGAATAGATAAGATAAATAAATACTCGTAAAATTTTAATGTGCAATCGAGTTCTCCATACAAGTTTAGGGGAAAATATATGTATTTTGCTAAGAATGCTGTGAGAAAGTTGACAATTGGAAAAGAGAGACAAGTGATTCATTCCCTTTTTTGGACCGTCTAATAACTCTTTATAGCTTAGCCACAATGCCGCTCAATGGTATTGGTGACCTAAAGCCAAATCTAAATAAGAGATGGTAAATTCATTTAATAAAGTTTTATATAATTTTGTTTGATTCAGATGGTATCTATACTATCTTGTATGTATCTTAATCATCCACACAATTACTTGTTAGCTCCCACCACGATAAATATTTGATAACTCTGCTCACTAAAGCTTAGATAAGAGTTTTATATACAACATATATTGACGATTAAGATAATATTTTTATAAATTCTCATAATATAATAATCTTAATTTTA
Organism: Nicotiana obtusifolia; assembly: GCA_002018475.1. Classification (NCBI taxonomy): domain Eukaryota; kingdom Viridiplantae; phylum Streptophyta; class Magnoliopsida; order Solanales; family Solanaceae; genus Nicotiana; species Nicotiana obtusifolia. The sequence goes on along the minus strand of MCJB01050909.1, from coordinate 157,775 downwards.
TACTACTAAATAAATGTGAAATTTCATACATTTGGAATAATTCAGATCTATTTTGAAGTGAAAAACGGCTTACCCACTCTTTTTAAGAAATAATCAACTCAAAGATACTATAAAAGACTTCGTCCTTTAATTATAAAAGTCGTCATCTAATGGTTCATTTTCACATATTGCAGGTTTATTATAAAAATTGAGTTATTTATTTGAATAACCTTTATCTCATTCCAAAAAACTATAAAATTTGATAATTCTTCTATTTCAATTTGGATGACACATTTCGCTTATCGAGAGTCAATTTTGACTAAACCTTGAAGCTAAATTAGATTGATTCAACTCAATATTTTAAAATTAAAATTTAAATATTCAACAACTATACAAAAAGTACTATAAGTTACAATTTTTCATTTAAATATGATTAAGAAATACATTTTAAAATGTTGGTCTCACGCAGTTTGACTCTCGATAAGCGAAATGTGTTATCTAAATGAAACGAAAAAAGTATCTTTATTAATAATTTTAAAATATATAAATTTAAAAAATTTGAGGGCCTTCAATTGTGGAGGCCTACAGCAATAGCTTTAGTAGCTTTCCCCTAGAGCCAGATCTCCTTTATATTCAATGATAGTTAGAAGCGACCGAGATTTTAATTTTATAGGTCCTAAATTTTATAAGGACAACTTTATATGCTAATATCTGATTTTAAATTTAATAAGTGCACATATTTGGTAAATTTTTTAACATAAATAGTTTGTTTAACTAAAAGTTATTGGATATGACCCTCGGGACTTCTACCTCCTCTTAGTCACTCGGTGTTTTAGAAAGGTGGAGGCGCATAAGAGGTAGTAAACCTATCATTGTGGGAGGTGGCGTATGGCCTACGAAGTTTTAGAACTAGATATTTTATAAAATTTAAACATATAAATGTTGTACAAGAATTGATTTAACTATCTAATCACAAAGATATACGTATCATATTATAAACTAAGTCAAATATTTTAAAAGAACTAAAGGTAAAATGTTTTGGGCGTACAACAAAAACAAACAATATATCCAAGACAAAAAGTGTGCATGATACGTACATTTTTAGGGGCATTTTTATATGTACTCACTTTTCGGGTCACTGTTGAAGTTATGTTTATATTGCATAAAATTTTATAAAGTATACCCCGCTTGGATCTGAAGTATTTCAATTTCTTCAATGCAACTTTATAAATCAAATTTGAAATTCTTCTATCTTTCAAATGCAACTTCAGAATTTAAGTAATTTAATCTCTTCAATGCAACTTTCGAATTTTTAAAAATCCAAAGCACGATTCAACGCCCAAATCCACTCTAAATAAGCTCAAATTTGAACACTACTTCAAATATCATTAAGAATAAACCATAATAATCAAATTATGAAAACAACAACAAATTTAACAAACTCATTTTGCAACTAAGAAGAAGAAGAAGAAATGCTAAGCAAAAAGAAGAAGAAAGCAGTGGCGAGAAAGAAGAGAAAAGTGTATATATTTGACGTTATCCAAAACTTAGGTATTAGTTAAAAAAAATTAAAAGTAAATACAAATTAGGACTCCTCTACTATATAAAGGGGGGTCCGATAATTCATTGAATACATTGTATCACGCATTCCAAAGCAATATATCATCATTTTTTTCTCTTCAAAGCTCTTGTTCTTCTGTATCATAATATCGATCGCAGTGTACCTAGCTCGAGGGTGATTAACCTTCCAAGGATAAGACTGTTCAATTCATGTGGTGCATTGGCTTTATCATTATTTATTTCAATTGCAATCTAATTTATCATTTTGTGTCAAATTAACCTATGCATCCTTAAAACCACTTACAAATTCAATTGTTATTCGATTTTGAGGGTAAACAGTTTGGCACCTACAGTGGGGCTAAGGATTATAGTGGTTATTTGATACAAATCTCCATAAACACACACTGCTTTACACTTGTTCTTTGAGTGTCTCTAGTTTCAGGTTAAAACACAAAATGTCAAACTCTCAATCAGCAGCACCTCTGCATGTTGACAATGAGACCGGTCACCATGGTAAAAATAAAAGCGTAGCGTCCGGTGACAAGATACCGCCCGTTGGTCCCATCAAAGTTCCGGCCACAGACCCGATTGACGCTAATTCACATGTGGCTATCGACTCAAACCTGCCTATTGACCCCGAGAATAGCGTCCGTGCTGGAGCCTGATTGGTGGTTCAAAATACACAAAACATTGGAGGGGACGGGATTAGTTTACGGGTGATCTTCAAAATGCTGCAGGCTCAACAGGCGGCGATAGCTCAATTGCAGAACCAAAGCCACGCACAGAGCAGAGTTGAACCCGATCCACCCCGCGAACCCGATCCACCCCGCGAAGTCACCCGCAGGGATGAACCTGTCACAGAGAGGTCGAATGAAAACGAATCGGGGACTAATCCCGAGATCATAAAAATGCTCGAGGAACTGACAAAACGGGTAAAATCAGGGGAGAAGAAAATCAAAGCTAATGCTAAAAAGGTGAAAACCTACAATTCCAGGATCGATCAAATCCCAGGAGCACCACCTATATTGAAAGGCCTGGATTCCAAGAAGTTCGTGCAAAAACCTTTTCCTTCGAGCGCGGCTCCAAAGCCGATCCCTAAGAAATTCCGCATGCCCGAGATTCCTAAGTACAACGGAACGACCAACCCGAATGAGCATTTAACCTCCTACATGTGTGCCATCAAGGGGAACGACTTGGAGGATGATGAGATCGAGTTTGTCTTGTTGAAGAAGTTCGGAGAGACTCTGTCAAAGGGAGCTATGATACGGTATCACAACTTACCTACTAATTCAATTGATTCATTTGCACACGCCGGGGCCATCAAGGTCGAGACCAGGAAGTCGGACCTTTTTAAAGTAAAACAGAAAGATAACGAGATGCTCAGAGAGTTCGTGTCCCGGTTTCAAATGGAAAGAATAGACCTACCATCCTTCGCTGATGATTGAGCCGTTCAGGCTTTCACCCAAGGACTCAATATTTGGAGCTCATTGGCGTCACAGTAGTTGAAATGGAACCTGATGGAATATCCGGCTGTCACTTGGGCTGATGTACATAACCGATATCAATCGAAAATCAGGGTCGAAGATGATCAGCTTAGGGCCCCTTCCGGGCCAGTATATCCTGTCAGAACCATCGACAGAGTCAAGAGAGACATCGAGCGTGAACTAAGATCAAATAGGGATCGGTATCAGTCGTATAATGGAGACCGAAGAAACAGCGGGTCCAGAGCAACCGGGGACTCATGAGCAAAAATAGCTTCGACAGGACCATCTGGCCTAAAGAAGCACCAAGGTTATCAGAATACAATGGGCATCTTCGAGAATTCCTAAGCGACCGAGCCAAGAATCATTTCAGGAATAGGGATTCTAACAAATAGACCGAACAAGAAGAACCTCAGCACTTCATTAACATGATCATCGGTAGGGTCGATGTCCCTTAGGGGCCGATGTTGAAGCGCACCAAAGTGTTCATCATGAGGGAGAAACAAACTTGAGATTACATACCGGAAGGAACCCTGTCTTTCAACGACGAGGACGCGGAAGGGATCGTGCAGCCCTACAATGATGCACTGGTAATATCTATACTCGTAAATAAAATTCGAGTTAAGTGGGTGTTAATTGACCTAGGTAGCTCGGCCAACATCATCTAATCAAGGGTCGTGGAGCAGCTCGGTCTACAAGATCAAATCGTGCCTGTAGTCCGAGTTCTAAACGGATTCAACATGGCATGTGACCACTAAGGGTGAGATAACAGTACCAGTGAACACCGCCGGGACCATCCAGGAACCTAAGTTTTATGTGATCGATGGAGACATGAGGTACAACGCTTTATTCGGTAGGGCATGGATCCACAACATGAGAGCAGTGCCCTCGACACTGCACCAGGTGCTGAAATTCTCAACACCCAGCGGAGTCAAAATAGTTTATGGGGAATAACCGGCCGCCAAGGAAATGTTCGCAGTCGATGAAGTGATCCTAGCATCCACAATCTCAACATCAGAGGATCTGAACCAAATGGTCAAAGACGAGGCCAAATATAAATTTTTGATATCAGCCGACATAATCGAAAGATCGAGGGGTAGATGAGGACGATGACTACGGGGTTCCCAGATCTTTCATAGCCCCCGATGACTCCGAATCTACTCAACGGTCGAGGAACTGGAACAAGTCATATTTAGTGAACACTTGCCCCATAGAAAGTTATACCTGGGCACGGGGTTAAGCCCCAAGCTCAGGAAAAAACTCATTCAATTTCTTATGGCTAATGAAGATTGTTACGCTTGGTCCCACCTTGATATGACAGGGATCCCGCCGGAGATAACCACTCACAAGCTAAGCCTGGACCCAAAGTTCCATCCGGTCAAGCAGAAGAGAAGACCCCATCCGAGGTCAAACATGCTTTCATCAGGGACGAGGTATCTAAACTCCTTAAAATAGGGTCCATTCGGGAGGTTAAATATCCGGATTGGTTAGCAAATGTAGTAGTAGTCCTAAAAAAGGGAGCAAATGAAGAATGTGTGTACACTATAAGGAGTTGAATAAGGCATGTCCCAAGGACTCTTTCCCTTTGCCCAACATCAGTCGCATGATCGACGCCACGGCCGACCACGAGATCCTCAATTTTCTCGATGCCTACTCCAGGTACAACCAAATACGGATGAACACGGGTGATCAGGGAAAGAGCTCCTTCATCACTAAATACGGCACATACTGCTATAACGTGATGCCATTTGGGTTAGAAACGTCGGTGCCACTTACCAAACCCTAGTAAACTGGATGTTCGAGGAAAAAATAGGAAAATCAATGGAGGTCTATATTGACGATATGTTGGTTAAGTCCCTGCGAGCAGAGGACCATTTAAAATATTTGCAGGAAACCTTCAGCATATTGAAGAAATACAATACGAAGTTGAACCCGAAGAAATGTGACAAGATCACAATCATCGAAGATATCACGGTTGTGGACAACATGAAGACCATGCAAAGATTAACCGGGCGCATAGCCGCCCTGGGGCGATTCATCTCAAGGTCCTCCGACTAGAGCCACCGGTTCTTCACGCTATTGAAGAAGAAGAATAACTTCTCATGGACCCCGGAGTGCCAACGGGCCTTGAAGGAACTCAAGCTGTATCTATCGAGCCCACCGCTACTTCACACGCCGAAGACAGACGAACAACTATACTTATACTTGGCAGTATCAAAGATAGCGATAAGTGGAGTCCTGGTCCGGAAGAGCAAGTGTCTCGAACTAGCCAAATGCTTGGGGGCAGAGGTGATCAAAGCCAAGTGCGACTCCCTTCTTGTGGTGAATCAAGTTAATGGGACGTTCGAGGTCAGAGAAGAAAGAATGCAAAGTTACCTGGATAAGTTGCAGGTAACATTACATTGGTTCAAAGAATGGACTTTGCAACACGTACCTCGGGATCAAAACAGAGAGGCCGATGCCCTTGCTAACTTAGGGTCATCGATCGAGGATGACGAATTCAACTTCGGGGCAGTCGTACAACTTATGAGATCGGTAGTGAAAGAAGGCCATGCCGAAATTAACTCAACGGGCCTAAATTTGGGACTAGAGGAATAAATATATAGAATATCTGAAGACCGAAAAACTTCCTTCGGATCCAAAAGAGTAGAGAGCCCTGCGTAAGAAGGCAGCCCAGTTTACTTTGTCCGAAGACGGAACCTTGTTCAAAAGAACATTCGATGGACCGCTCGCAATATGCCTAGGACCAGGAGACACCGAATATGTTCTGAGGAAAATCCACGAAGGCACTTGTGAAAATCATTCAGGCACCAAATCATTAGTTAGGAAAGTAACCAGAGCCAGCTACTATTGGATCGATATGGAAAAAGACGCGAAGGAGTTCGTACGAAAATGTGATGAATGTGAAAGACATACTCCGATGATTTATCAACTCGGGGAGCTACTGCATTCCGTTCTGTCACCATGGCTGTTCATGAAGTGAGGAATGGACATCGTTGGCCCCCTTCCGGTAAGGCTCAATTTATATTATTTATGACTGACTATTTTTCTAAGTGGGTGGAAGCCCAGGCATACGAAAGGGTCAGGGAGAAAGAAGTCATCGATTTCATTTGGGACCACTTCATATGCAGGTTCGGAATACCAGTTGAGATTGTATACGACAACAGGAAACAATTAATCGGCAGCAAAATAAGCAAATTTTTCAAAGATCATAAGATCAAAAGGGTCCTATCAACACCCTACCGCCCTGGTGGGAACGGAAAAGCAGAATCGACCAACAAAACCATATTCCAAAACCTCAAAAAGAGGTTGACTGATGCTGAAGGAAAATGGAAGGAAATCCTACCCCAAGTCCTATGGGCATACCGTACGACCTCGAAGTCCAGTACTGGGGCCACCCTATTCTCACTGGTTTACGGCGCTGAAGCTTTAATACCGGACGAAGTCGGAGAATCGAGTCTCAGGTTCCGATATCAACCAAGAAATCAGACAACGAGGCTATAAATACGAGCCTAAATCTATTAGAGGAAAGGCGCGAAGCAGCCCTTGTCCTATTGGCCACCTAAAAACAACGGATCGAGAGATATTACAATCGAAGGGCAAACCTTCGACATTTCAATATCGGGGACTTGGTGCTAAGGAAGGTCACGCTAAATACCCGGAACCCGAACTAAGGGAAATTGGGACCAAACTGGGAAGGCCTTTATTTTGTCGAGATCACCGGTAAGGGATCGTACAAACTCGGAACAATGAATGGTGAGCAACTACCGAACAACTGCAACATAGCTCACTTAAAGCGATACTACTGCTAAGGTACGACCTCATTCATTTTCTTATATTTACTTGCACTCAAACTAACACTTGCAGGCAATCATCAAAGAACGACGCAATCTTTAAGCCTGAAAGCACGCGTTGCACTCTTTTTCCTTGAATCGATTTTGTCCCAAATGGGTTTTCTGGCAAGGTTTTTAACGAGGCAACAATAAATCATGCTAACTTAGAATTGAAGGATGGTTACGAACGGGTATCGTAGATCACGACAACAGTATTCGAGGCCTCTCTACGATCGGCCCCGAACATTGGGGGCGTTACCCTTGGTTAACGGCTTTAGCAAGGAAAGAAACTTTATGATTGAATGGTTTTGGATCGATCAATAGGATTCACTGAAAGGGCCAAACGATCAAATGAACCGTGCCCACATAGACTGCTCGAGCCCTAGCACAAAACTTATACACATGTGTAACTACTACTTACAAAGAGTAAAAAAAAGTTTCTATCTTGCAGATAAATATCTTGTCCCTTAAGAATTTCTCGTTTTTCTTTCCTCTTAAGGAATTTCCTTCATTCGATCCCCTAAAGGTATCGAGCCCAAGGGAGGCCTTTTTCATGGTTCAAACTATCACTCCCAATCGAGGAATGCCGTCCAAAAACAAATTCGGACGGCTCGGGCTGAAGGAGCTCGAGAGTACAAGGCCTATCAGGCAACGCACAAGACCTACAAGTTCACTGGGCAACACCCGAACTAAAAAGGCTACGACCATATTAAAACGGCTCGGAGACATCCGTGATCCGTAATAAAATAAGGCTTAAAATTTTTTCTAAACCGGTTCTAAAGGCTACCCTCGGCAAAACTATTATAATTACTTTGGGGAAAAGTTCCGGTCATACCGAACCCTCCATGATGCCTAAGAAAAAATAATGCCAGAGGCAAGTCCTGTTCAAACCTTCGAACATGACCTAACTGGTTCATGCTAAGGCATTTTGATATTTGCAAACATAAAGAATAAATTAAAGGAAAACAAAACTCATAAATTGTCGAAGGGAAAAGGAAGCCTTGTATTATATATACATAAAGTCTTTACAAAGGCTAAACGGCCTTGACAAAAATACAAAAGTATCCAAGTAGAAAAAAAAAACAAAAACATCTACAAAGGTGTCTAAATAGCCTGGTTTTTTCCACCACGGATCCACTGGAACCCTCGGAGTCTTCTTCCTCGGGGTAAGCCAACTTCTTGGCCTCGGCCTCGAAGTCTCGGCTGATAGATCAAAACCCCGAGCATGAATCTCCCCAAGGGCCTCTCTTTGTGACTGCCCCTTCTCATATTCAACAATGTCTTTCAAGCGGTCCTGGGCTGCCTCGGCGTTGGCCTTATATTGGGCCACCATCTCGTCGGCATCGGCTTTAACCACCACGACCGCTAACTTGGCCGCTCAAGCTCCCTGGCCATAATTTCTCGATCAGAGGCAGCCGAACTTAGGTGAGACTGGAGCTCTTCAACCTTTTTGGCCTTCACCTCGGCCTTTTTCCTTTGCCACTCGAAACTGAACCTCGGCAGAAGTCAGTTGCGCCTGAGCAACCTCTTTTTCCGAGGCTAGATGGTCCATCCTACCCTTCCATTCGTCGGTCTCGACCTTGATAGCATCCATCTCAGCTCGTATTTGATCGATCCGATATGATTTTTCGTTGGACCTGTGGATTTCGACCATTAGTCATCGGGCCTAGCTCATCGTCACTAACCTCAAATATTTTTACCTGCTCGACCAAGTCAGCATGCTCTTTTCGAGCCACATCCAGCTCAGCTTGGAGGCTCTTAGCCTCCTCTTCACATTGCTCGCTGAGAAGTTTGTAAGAATCTCTCTTCTCAGTGAGCCCTCAGACCTCGGCCTCAAGCTGTTTCAGCTCATCCCGGCATCGGAGAAAAGTATCATGGTGAAGCACCGAGGCCTACAAGCACAAAGAGAAAATGTTAGAGTTATCTATAAAATAGCCTAAGTACAAATTGAAAACCACTGAGAAATATCTAAAGTTACCCGGTTTAACGTTTGTTGTGCTTTGTTGAACAGACATGGTGAATCCACGTCGTTCATCTTGGCTTGATCATCTTCGGTCACCAGACACCGAAGATGACTAGCCACCCCCACGGGGGCAGAGAGGACCCGGGCGTCCTCTGAAAGGGAGATAGTGATGGATCACTTCTGGCCAGGATCCATACTCGAAGCAGGAAATCGATTGACCAGTTTGGGGCTCGAGTAAGATCCGATTGCTCCCGAAGATGGTATCTCTAAATCAGCCAATCAAGTGACGTCCTCCATGGCCGTAGAGTCCACTCCATCAAAAAACCCGCAGAAGGGGTCGTCCGTTCCATGGGCCCCCTTATTGGGACATCCTTTAGCCGTTTGGGCCTCATTGTACATGGACTCAGTAAACGAGGGTGGCTCAGTGATCTCTATCACACTAGGTGCTTCCTTTAGTGCATTGCCCACATCTTGGGAAGCTTCGGTCTCGGCTTCCTCCTCGACCTCCCTAACTTGATGAAGATTGGCATCGTCTCCCTCTGGTTCGGAGTCCTCTTGCCCTTCGAGTCGTGACGACACTCGGGCTACTAGATTGAAGGCTTCTTCTTCTTGTTCTTTCTCGGATTCATCCCTCAGCCGATAGAGAGAATCCGAGGGTGGTGCTCGAGCGCTGTTGCTTTCTTTGGATTTACGCACCAACCTTCTCTTTGGCTTTTTCTTCTCCGAGCTCGGAGAACTCGGGACCCCTTTTCTTTTCTTCTCGTCACCCTGTCTCAGAGCAGGGGACTCGGTGGGAAAATCATCGCTACTAGATGGGGGCCTCATTTTGACATCCTTGGATAAACCTACAAAAGGAAACAAAACAAGTGCGAATTTAATGATGCAAAAGGGGAACAAAATATTACTCATGAAAGAGATCTCACTGCGCGAACGGGCCTCCCATCGGCCCTTTGAAAGCTCGTTCCAAGAACACTCGGAATAAGGCCTTTGTAGTACGATGCCCTCGACCCACTCCTTGAGTCGAGGAACTGCATTCGGGACTCGAGCAATAGCTGCACCACCACAGAACACCGATAAAAAGGAAGGAAAAAAGCGATAAATTAAATTTTGGATGCAAAATAATACTTACGTGAAATGTTCTAGTTATCGGGGAACGGCATGTGCTCAGCCGGGATCAAGTCCAAGGTCCTAACTCGGACGAAACAGCCTAGCCAACCTCGATCCCTATCCTCATCGAAACTCGAGAATGGGGCTTTATTGGCCCGACGGGCGAGCTTGATCAGTCTCCCCCGGTAGAGTCGAGGACTGTATAAACACATTAGGTGGTCGATAGTGAAAGGGAAACTTTCGATCTTGCTTACAAAGAAATGGAGGAGGATTACGATCCTCCAGAAAGAAGGGTGAATTTGACTGAGGGTTATCTCGTATCTTTTGCAAAAGTCGATGATAACCGGGTCCAAGGGGCCCAGCGTGAAGGAATAAGTATAAACACTTAAAAATCCCTCGACGTGAGTGGTGATGGCTTCATCAGGTTCGGGAACCACCACATGTTTGTCAACCCAGTTATAATCCTTTTTGACTTTGGAAAGAACATCCTCGGTGATCGAGCAGATGTACATCGAGACCTCCTCTCACCGCCTGGTACGGAGGAGTGCTTTTCGACCTTAAAATCAGCATTGACTGGGCACCCCCTCCGAATGAACATTTTCAGAGGAGGTTCTGGTACTGGTTCCTCGACAACAGTACGTGAAACGGTCTCTTCGGTAGCTGGCCGCGAGGTAGAAGGGGTCTCTCTTTTGGAAAGGTTTTTGAAGTCCTCGACATTTCTTTGAAAATGAAGGAAAAAGGAGGAAAGAGAGGAAGTTAGAAGAGTACACTTGATGGTTTGGGAAGAAGACAGAACAGAAGTTCTTATAAAAAGATCTCAAATAACCGAAATATAAGTGTCTGAAAATATTAAGATTGCTAAGGTACGAGGGCAGAAGGTTTGAATGTAAAGTTTGAATGAAAAAATGAGGGGGTATTTATAGTTTTTCAACAACGGTTAGCATCCAGGAGTGGCCGTCCAGCAACTGACAAAACTGACGAGACGTTTCGACTGTTTTGTCATTTCTGTCTTGTGGTGTCGAAGAAAGAATCGAAAGCTCATGTCGTTTCTCGTCTTTTACGCTCCGAAAACGAGGGGACTGTCTTTATACGGTCGAGATCGAGTTCGCCTACGATATTAAAAGACATGCTTGGAACATGACAATGCAAGACCGAAGATCGCCCCCACGTCACACCGGGCTAGAACCGGGGGTCAGAACACATGCCTTCGGGAACATTGAGTCTGACACCCCGGAGTCGACCCTAGCCCCGAATGAGCTCAAAGAAACATTGTTAGCATAACCAACAGAAGACAGAAATATCCGTAACCGGGTAGATGTTGTGGCGGAAATCTCAGCGCATATCAGTAAGGAACCGGCAATCAGCAAATCAAGAGATTTTTACCGTTTACAGAATTGTACCTAAAGTAGGACTCCTCTACTATATAAAGGGGTGTCTGATAATTAATTGAACACATTGCAACACGCATTCCAAAGCAATATATCGTTATTTTTTTCTCTTCAAAGCTCTTGTTCTTCTATATCTTGAAACCGATCGAAGCGTACCTAGCTCGAGGGTGATTAACCTTCCAAGGCTAAAACTGTTTAATTCGTGTGGTTTGTATTTGTTTTATCATTATTTATTTAAATTGTAATTTGATTTATCATTTTGTGTTAATCCACGTATCCTTAAAACCCTTACAAATTCAATTGTTATCCGATTTTGACGATAAACACTTTTAATTTTAGCTATATAGACGAGCCAAATAATATTAGTACAAATAATACAACTAATCCAATACTGATGGGGTAAGGCACAATTAATCCTTGCAAATGACAAACTTTGATGTTACAAGAAATAAGATAATATTCCTTTTTCCATAAATAACTAATATGAACACATATTGGCTCTCATTAACATAATAACAAGGAAAGAAACCGATCGACAACTGAACACAAAATAAATGGAAAACGTAAAAGAAATAACAACTCGTATATAGCACTGCCTCTTCCCTAGACCATGAACGCAAACAAGGCACCAAACACAACTGAAAATCCAACAACCACTTTGCTCATGGTGCCAAAAACTCCAGAGGCAGCACTAGGTTTAGTGGTCGGCGGTGTCGAGCCGGAGGGTGTTGTGCCGGAGGAAGTTCCTTGAACTTTAATGGCCAATTTCATGCCAGTATCACAGTGATTAAGTTTAGGACAAACAAAATAGACGTCAACAGGACTACTTGCAAGGGTAATGGTAGTGCTGCCATCAGAAAAGCTTTTGATGGCATTTGCAATGTTGCAATTGTCATAGCCATCTTTTGTTACTATGTCCACCCCATGGCTTCCATCATAGTTGAACACTGATCATCATCATCATGTAAATATATATATCAAAAAATGTAATTACATAATACGTACACCCCATGGATACTCTAAGGTTTTCTTTTACTGTCGTTGTTATTTAATTTGCTTATTATTTTAATCAGGTTAGCAATTAATGGTTATTATAAATTTTTATTTGTAATAACTTTAAATTTTTTGGAAAATATTTTTTAAAACTTTTTTCTTTGACCTTTCATACTCTATTCCTAACCCCCACCACCCCATTCCCAACCCAACCCCAACCCCCTACCGCTACCCCACGCCTACCCACCCTCCACTCGTACCCCATCCCCCACCTCCTACCATACCCTCAATCCCCCACCCTATCCACCCCCTATCTCAACCTCACCCCTTATCCATTTCGTCTTTTATAGTGTTTGTCTAAATTATATATTTTTCAAAACAAATATTTTTTGCTCACTAATCAATTACTAAAAAATATTTTTTAAAAATATTTTTTATTCACCAACCAAATATAAAAAATAAGTGATAAAATCACTCATTTCTTAGAAAAATATTTTCTTTCGTATCAAACACTCCGTAAGCCAAGAGAACTATGAAAAGCGTACATTTTGCTGACTATGAACTATGAAAAGCGTACAAACAATTTTTTTTTAACCTAGTCTACTTCAGTTATATTAGGTGAACCAAACCATGACGTAAAACTCAAACAACCATATAATATTTTCAATAATGTATCCTTCAGTACGTCAGCCATGACGAGGTGTCGCCTGATTTGGTGAGTGCGATCTAATTATTTTACTACTAATAGCTTTTCGACATTAACATTTTTTAACTAGGGATCTTGTGTAGTAGATGAAAAGAGTACAAGACAGGGACATCTGAACAAACATTTTCGCTTTTCTACTTATCCTGAATTTGACTGTTAATGTCGCACTCTGTGTCTCCATCTTCATTTAGAGTTTATTCTTTGCTTCATTTTATCACTCTTTATTAACAAGATGTTTGTTACAGTCGCTCCCGAGAAAACGATGATTTGAATGATTCTCCATTTTTGAGGAAAGATAAAAGGGTGATTTAGTCAAACGACCGGTGTAATTAGTGTTATTACATAATTCTTTTAATTGGTGCACCAAAACCTTAAACGACATTTCAAATGGAAGAATATGGTTATTTTTTTATCTAATTATTTGATCAATCTCGTTGTCTATTAATATCATTAACTAAAAATTTTGCCTTTTCTTTTTTTCGAAAATAAAATGAAATTTAATGCTTTTACATAAATATATGTTTCAAAGCCTACACTCTCAACTTATAAACCACAACTTATTCGCACATAGCATTTTCACCAAATTATGTCAGCTTATCATGATTAATGATTTAATAAGATATATTTCAATATTAAGTAATCACGATTAAGTAAGAAAAGTGTATATACAAACACGTGTTACGCAGCTATTGGTTGATTGTAAACACCAATATGGATAAAAATTTGCTTATTTTATCTTCGCTTTTTTACACTTATATGCAGGATTGGAGTTGAAAGTCTTGGATTCTGCTAAACCCGCAGAAGCGGCCTTTTACATCCGCCACGGTCTAAATACTATCTCCCCCTCCGAAAGACATCGTTTTTCAGTTGCCAAAGGATAAACATAGTACCTCTATATTGACGAAAATTTGTACATTTTTCCAAATTCCCACAAAGAAGGTTTAAAAGAAGTATGTAATTCCTTTCCCAAAAAAAAGAAAAAAAGAAGTAAATAAAGCTGACAAACTTACCAAGGGTGTCACCGACATTAAAAGTTTCACCAGATGCCCAAGAGGAGTAATCTACAGATTGGCTCCATCCGTTGCTGCCTCCAACAATATGCTCCTTGGCAAAAGCCATTGGAGAAGCAAGGAGAAGAAATAGGAAAATTGCTGCAGCCACAGCCATTAGATATATAGTTTCTTCAAAGAATTGAAATTAGAAGCCTTTGTTTCTTTGTTTCTAACTTTATTGGAGACAGATAAAAGATATTGATGAAGAAACACACAAGTTTCTGATGATGTTAGCTCAACTTATATAGACAGCTCATGGTCATGAAAAGTTTATTGGAAATGTCATTTATCTAATTAAGCTCAAGAAGTTACTTAAAAATTTAAGAGTTTTAGTTATACACAATCAGATCTCTTATTTTTATATATGATAATTGTCTATGATACACATCAATTCTTAATAGGTTTACATATTATCAGCGTAGATACAGGGGCGGATGTAAGTTGTTAATAATGGGTTCAATTGAATTCATAATTTTTAATACGAAATAAAAATTTATATGTAAAAATATATTAACTATAAAAAATAGTAAATATGAACCAATAACATTAAAATTATAATGGGTTCAATGCTAAAAATTTAGAAGGTGGACTTGTTTATCCGTAAAACGGTATAGTTGAATTTGTTACGTGGTTTATAGACAAGCATACTGATTTGATCCAAAAATGATAAATAAATTAAATAAGAATATAAAACTTAGCATTGAAATCGAGATAAATGGCAAATAGCCTGGTTCGGGGAACAAGGCTTTCGAAGGCAGCAATAAGAACAATGTTAGATAGAAAATTTAATATTATTTAGCTTGAGAATAGTGTGTAGCATAAGTTTGTCAGAGATTTCGTGTGTTACAATGGTTGTTGAAGCCATTATTTATAGCTATACCTGGGGAAAAAAGGTCCTATGATCAAACCTCTCTTAAATGACAATAATGGGGCTATTGATGAATATGTAACGGCAGACCATGAATGCCAAAATTCTCTGCAACGGCTGTGTATTTAATACTGAGAAATATTCTTCATTAAATGTCATCCGGTGACAAATATTCGTTTGCTCCTGTTGACTATGTTTCCTTCTGGATCTACCTAATGCCAACTGAAGTTGTTGTCCTCGGTCTTGGTTTCCACTCGCTTCATCTTCTGTCTGCCTCCGGTTTCATGTGGCACACTATCATTCGAGAATCTAATATAAGCTGATTTTATCCTATACATAACTTATAAAATTTAAATTCTAAATCCGCCTCAGTATATATCTGAAATAAGAAAACAAAAGCTGTAGTTCGAAGTTTGTCATGAGCAACAACATTATACTAGGGAGTTTTGATACTGCTTTTTCCCATGTCTACCTAATGCATTAGGACATTTTTGCATGTCTACCCACACAATTTTCTTCAACATGCCTTGCTAATGTAGCTTAGCAACTTGGCTTTATCGTTACGAAAATGCCTGCCTCGTTTGATATATATTTAGAGCAGTTTTAGATTTCTGTAAAAATAAAAAAGCACTATTTTCTTCGAATTCTGCAATCATAAAAAAAAATTATAAAACCCCGTAAATATTTACAATTCATTCGAGTTAATTTTAGGGCTTAAGGAATGCCATTTAAACCAACACGTCTCACACAAGGCCCACGCGAGTATAACGGAGTCATGGGAACTCTTGTGACTAATGGTGTGTTAGGATCGAAATAATCAGGTGTCATGCGTAAGTTAATAAAGTAAATTTTGAACGACGATATATAAGATAACAAAAAAGAAATATACCAAAAGAGACACAAACATTTAACGTGGTTCGGTCAATTGACCTACGTCCACAGGCAGAGATGAGCAATCCATTATATAAAAGAGGGTACAAAATAGAGAGAGAACAACCTTACAAAGAGGCACACACAAGTGACAACATAACACTTATCTCACAAATTCTCCCCCCTAAACAAGACTCTCAACCCCTTATGGCTACATTGTGGATGCTACTGAATGAGAAGGAAGGATCCTCAATTTTATATAAGTCCAAACCTTTTCATCCGAAAAAAGGGACTAGCCAAATATCAAAAATTTATGATTTCCTTCTAAGAATAGAAAAATTCAATTATAGTAAATACGTTGCTGTTTCCACCAAGAGATTGAAAAACCTAATATGGTAAGAAAATTAGGAGAACACCTAACAATTCCCCTCTTTGGCCCGAATTTTCTAACAAATAAACTTGATTCACCCTTTTCACATAATCTGCAACAGGTCGCATCTCCAAATTTTTACCACAAAGTTTGTCTAAATGTGAGTAACACTTCAGTCAAATTTCTCTGATAAAAATCATGATTACCATAAAAAAAGGTTGCAGTTAGAACTAAACCCGCCAAGATGAACCTGTCTTGAACCTTGCTCGGATACCACTTGTTAGGATCGAAATAATCAGGTGTCATGCAGAAGCTAGTAAAGCCAACATTGAATGAGGATAAATCAGACAACAAAAGATAAATATACCAAAAGAGACACAAATATTTAACGTAGTCCGGTCAATTGACCTATGTCCACTGATTGAGTATACCTATATAAAAGAGAGTACAAAATATCGAGAGAACAACCTTACAAAAAAGGCACACACAAGTGACAACATAACACTTGTCTCATAAATTCTTCCCCTAAACAAAGACTCTCAAGCCACTACATTATGGATACTACTAAATGAGAAAAAAGAATCATCAACTATAGAAGTCCAAATATTTTTCTTGACAAAATAGTCTAGCCAAATATAAAAAATTTATGATTTCCTTTTAAACATATTTAATTATAATAAATATGTTTTCCTTTCTTTCCAAGATTAAAAAAAATTAAATATGATAAAAAAATCGGGATAACACTTATCATACTGATATAGGTTGGAATGTATTATAACTCAAGAGAATGGGATAAGAAATCAACGGAACAAGGAAAGACTCAAGGGACAGACGTATAGAGTCGACACGTCGCGTCCCCTAGCGTGTCTGAGCCCCAGCTTTTTTGAAGCAAGGCAGTGACGCGAGGCCAGTGCGTGCATCGTCGGGTCCGAAAAAGTTGAGGGAGGCAGGTCGCACGCAATGGGGACACGTCACGACCGCCTTGGCAACGAGGCCCGGAAGCCTTCTATTTAGGGAATCAGAGAGTGAATAACCGAGAGGGTTTGTCTTTACATTGTTTACCCTCAATTACGGGTAACAATTAAATTTATATGTAATTTTAAGGATACGTGATTTGTCCTGATACAATTAAAGAATGAACGATAAATAAAGGCTAAATTCAATAAGTAAGAGAGTAAGCAAACCACCGAAGTTGAATAATTCGGCTGTGATGGAATGAATAAGAATGAAATTAGTATTCGATGGAGAAAACAGTTAAAATATGCTAAACTTTGTATATTGATCGTATCTTGTGTTTGTTTTTTATAGTAGGGCTGCCTCTTTATATAGGAAGGAAAAAAGAATTCTATACAAGGTAAAAGACTTATTTACAGAGTAAAAAATCCCTACAATTATTGAGTTCAATGTATTTGCTGATTTGGACCGTGATTCTTGCCGAGATGTTTACATGTCGCGAGATTTCCGGCCCATCCGTTATGTAAATCTGATATTTTTACCATAAGATATTTTACCTGGACCGGTCTTAATAATCTCATCTCGAACGCCTTGGCTTCGAGCTTCTTTCTGACGATGTCCAACCTCGGACTCCCCTTCTCGATGTGCCGGTCCCGACTTACAGGAGGGCGACCTCAATCGACGCCGATCTTCAAAACTCAAAATCAATGCTCCCTATGCAATCGATCGTATCCGACCACATACAGATAGTCCCCTCGTTTTTTGGAGAGTAATGACAAGAAACGATATGAGCCGCCGGTTTCAAGATTAGGTTAAGTGGAGACACACTTATAGCGAACAGCACAAAATTCGAAGCGTCAAATCAAATAACATAAAAAACATCTTGTTGATGGATGACGGCAGCATGATGACGCACGTGGCCACTATCAAAAAGGTCTTTTCGTGTCCTAGCGACGACAAATCCTGTAATCTCTGCAAATCCCAATTAATGCTTTCCCATCTCGTGTTTCGAACCGCAGCTTTTGAAGAGTATAAATAGCCCCTTCATTCTTCAATTTTCAAGTTTTGTGTCATTTGAATATCTTCTTGCTCTTGCTCTCTGCATTTTTGTTCTTCAAGTAAACTCCTTTTATACACTCCCCTTTGCTCGCTTCCCATCTCTTCAATTCCAATGGCGAAAATATCTAAATCTGTTCCTCAAAAACAACAACCTTCCTCCTCTCAACCCGATGAAGAGGTTGAGCCTGTCATTGTTGAGGAAACTTTGACAGAGCCTCCTCTAAAAGCTTTCATACCGGTTGGATGCTCAACCGGCTCTGACTTTAAGGTAGAGAAATCCTCCTCAGTACCGGGCCGGGGCGAACCGGTCGCTAGGTACATTAGCTCAATCACGAGCAAAATCCTTGATAGGGTAAAAACGGAATGTAACTGGGTTGGCAAGGATGTGGTAGTCCCCTCTCCGGACGAGGCGATTACCACCCACGTGGAGGGTTACTTTGAGCGTTTATACCTACCTCTTCACGTTGGGACCTTTGGACCCCATTACTGTCGCCTTTTGTAAAAGGTACAACGTTACATTGGGTCAAATTCACCCTTCCGTTTGGCGGATAGTTCACCTTTTCCGCTTTTTTGTGAGTAAGGTCGATGGGCATCCCTTCACCGTTGATCATTTACTTTGACTGTACAGTCCCCGAGTCATTCGAGGGGGACTAATAAAACTTGCTCGCCGGGCCAGCAAAGCCCCGTTTTCGAGCATTGATGAGGACAAAGACCGGGGTTGGATGAGCCGATTCGTTCGAATAAGGACCTCGGACCTTATCCCTGCAGAAGACA
Source organism: Nicotiana obtusifolia (assembly GCA_002018475.1). Lineage (NCBI taxonomy): Eukaryota > Viridiplantae > Streptophyta > Magnoliopsida > Solanales > Solanaceae > Nicotiana > Nicotiana obtusifolia. The sequence continues at coordinate 138,818 of MCJB01050909.1, read as the reverse complement.
TGCCGTTCCCTGAAAAGTGGAACATGGACCGTAAGCATCATTCTCCTATTCAAATTCATCTGTTGTTCTTCTTTTGATATCTTACTAATATATTTTGTAAAGCGTAGCCGTTTCTCAAATGGCGGCCGCGATTTAGCACTTGGAAGAGTGGGTCCGGAAGGTGGTAGCTCAGAGGACCTACTTAGAGCGCGCCTGGCGTGAGATTTCGAAAGGCCTTTGGGAGGCCAAAAATCATGGTGAGTTCGATAATGTTCATATTTCTTGTTTCATGTAATCGGCACTGTTGCTATCTCACTTCCTCCTTTCTTTGTAGGTCTATTGAAGGACGCTGAATTGAGGCCAACCGGTAGAGAGGTTCCCTGCCCTCCCCTTGTCTTGGAGAAGGAGGGAGAGAAGAAGAGAAAAGAAGTCCCCGGTCCCTCAGAGATCGGGAAAAAGAGGATTAAAAAGAAAAGCATAGCTCGTAAGCCTAGAATCGCCGACTTGGCTATTCGATTGAGCGACGACTCTGAGGAAGATAGAGACCTCGGTATTTTAAATAATGAACCATCTCGGACAGTCCCCGAGCCGAGGGCTAATGAAGCTTGTATCCCTCGAGTAGAGGACCTCGAAGCAGGGGCGAGGACCGGGGTATGCGCCGATGCAGGGGAGGCAGCACGAGGAACCTTAGACCTCCCAGAAGCAATGGACTCTCCCTCCTTCTCGGAGGAAACCCTCGATGAAGCCTGGGCTACAAGGATACATATGCCGAGCAAAGGCCAGGTACCGGCAGGACCCTTCGAAGACTTTTTCGATGGAGTGCCATCGGCTGATACCTTCGGGCTCGAAATGCCCAAGAAGAGTCCTTCCGCCGAGACGAGTGGGGTATCTATCGGTCCCAAGTTAGTCAATAGATTTCCCGCTCCAAGTTCCAATCCTGATCGGAAGAGAATAATAAAGTTTGCCATTCCCGAAGATGCTAGGGCTCTGTGGATGAGGCCTGTCTATTCAATGAAGCTCAACAGGCGGCAAATAAGGTAAAATTTCTCATAGGCTCTATTTGGCGTTTGTTACCTTATTCTTCGATTTGTACTGACTATTTTTTTTTCACACTTGCAGTCTTCGGTGCTTCATCATGAGGCGTTCCTTCGGCAAAGGGAAGAGAAGGCACGTCGCCAGCGACTCGAGGGGGAGGTGTCGACTCTTCGGGCCGAGCTGGACTTTGTGCGCAAAGAGAATGACAAAACACTCGACCAGCTGGGACAGCAACTTGACCGAATAAATCAACTTCGTTCCGCATTGAGCGAGGCCAAGGCAGAAACCAGTGAATGGAGAGCCAAGGCCGATATATTGACTTCGGAAAAAGAGACCCTCCGGGCTCGCATAGTCCCCTTTGAAGAGCAAGTTCCGGAGGCAGAAGAGAAAATCGGGACTCTGACTAAGGGAACCTATGCACTTCAATCCCAAGTCGAGACGCTCACTCTGGACCGAGATGTTCTAGTTAACGAGCTGCAATCGGCAAAATCTGAGGTTGCCACGTCCAAAGCCGACGCCGATGATCTGATAGCTCAATACAGAGCTGATGCTGAGGGCCGCCCAAGAGCAATCAAAGATTTTGGTCGAGTACGCCAAGTGCCAAACCCGTTTTTCCGTTCTCGAGGAGCTACAAGCTCAAGGCTTCGATCTATCCACCGAGGTCGATGAAGAAGCAAAGATTGAAGTTGATGTTAGAAAGCGGGCCTTCCCTGAAGAAGAAGAAGAAGAAGAAGAAGAAGAAGAAGAAGATTCTGATTGATGCTGTCTGCCATATAATATGGCCTTTTTGTAACACACTTTATTTTATATATATAAAAGAATTCCCCTTTTTTGTCTGACTTCGTTCTGAAACTTCCAATCCTGCAAATTTTCCTACTTAGTTAAGATTTATTTCACAATAGGTTTTCTTCTTTCATGGCCGATTGAATAAGGTCCATACCTCGAAAGGGGGGTCGGGATTTGCCTTGATAGGTCTTATTCCATTTCAAATTTTGTTAATTCGACATGGCCTTGGCCCGTTAGAAAATCGGATCTGTCTTGACAGATCTCAACTCGATTAGGTCTTAGCCCTTTACGAATTCGGATTTGCCTTCGTAGGAATTCAGATTTTCCTTAATAGGTCTTATTTATTTCCGAATTCCGTTAGCTCGATCCAGCCTTGGCCTATTGAGAAATCGGGACTATGCCTTAGCAAATTTTGTTCCCTTTCGAATTTTACTGACTTGATTCGGCCTTAGCCCTTTTAAAGAATCGAGGCTTTGCCTTGGCAGGTTTCAGCCATCCTCGAATTTAACTCGGTTAGGCCTTAGCCCTTTATAAATTGGGATTTGCCTAAGTAGGTCTTATTTCCCTTCGAGTTTTGTTAACTCGATACGGCCTTGGCCTTTTAAGAAATTGGGGTTTGCCTTAATAGGTCTTATTCCCCTCTGATTTCCGCGCGGATATTTGAATTATGTTAGTTTTTGATAATGTAATGAAAATCGAAGAGGCCCTTGGGCTCAGAAACAAATATCGGTGCCAAAGAACTTTTATTTGCATTCATGTGCTTGTACAACTTTGCTTAAGGGGCATATCAGTCTACTTGGGCACCAGCAAAGATTTGAAGTAGACAAGCAATCTCCAGATATTCAAGGTCGATCGAAGTCGTGCACCAGATATTATTATCTTCGATGAGCGACCGATCTAAGTTAGCACGGTTCCTGGTTGCCTCATTAAAAAACTTGCCGTAAAACCCAATTTGGGACAAAACCGGTTGAAGGAAAAAAGAGTGCTACGCGTGCTTTCAGTCCTAGTGTCCCGTGCTTTCTGGCTCGAGGTTACTTTATTCACTACCTGCAGACGTTAGTATCATAAAACAAACAAATGAAAAAAGAATTTATTACCTTAACAATAGTATTGTTTCAGGTGGCTCACGTTCCAATTTTTTGGTAGCTTTTTGCCATTCATAGTTCCAAGCTTGTAAGATCCCTTTCCGGTAACCTTCAAGATAGCGTAGGGCCCTTCCTAGTTTGGTCCTAGCTTTCCTTCATTCGAATCCCGAGTGTTGGGTGTGACTCTTCTAAGTACCAAGTCCCCAACGTTGAAATATCGAAGATGGGCTCTCCGGTTGTAATACCTTTCAATCTTTTGTTTTTGTGCCGCCATTCGAACAAGGGCCGTTTTCCTTCTTTCATCCAATAATTCTAGGCTGATGTTCATAGCTTCCCGGTTCGATTCTTAGGTTGTGTATCAGAACCTGATGCTCGGTTTGCCTACTTCGACTGGTATTAATGCTTCAGCACTGTAAACCAAGGAGAATGGAGTGGCCCCCGTGCTGGTTTTCTCGGTTGTGCGATATGCCCATAGAACTTCGAGCAGTATTTCCCTCCATTTTCCCTTTGCGTCGGCTAACCTTTTCTTCAAGTTTTGAATTATGGTTTTGTTGGTCGACTCAGCCTGTCCATTGCCACTAGGGTGATATGGTGTTGATAATATTCTCTTGATCTTGTTGTCTTCGAAGAACTTTGTTACTTTGCTGCCAACGAATTGCTTGCCATTATCGCATACGACTTCCGATGGCATCGCAAATCGGCAGATGACATGGTCCCAGATGAAGTCGATCACTTCCTTTTCCCTGACCTTTTCGTATGCATGTGCTTCAACCCACTTGGAAAAGTAGTCAGTCATAAAAAGAATAAATTGAGCTTTACCTGGTGCACAAGGGAGAGGGCCGACGATGTCCATCCCCTACTTCATGAATGGCCATGGTGATAGGACCGAATGCAATGTTTCTCCGGGCTGGTGAATCATTGGTTTGTGCCTTTGGCACTTGTTGCACTTGCGTACGAACTCCTTCGTATCTTTCTCCATATCGATCCAATAGTAACCGGCCCGAATTATTTTTCGAACCAAGGATTCAGAGTCGGAATGATTCCCGCATGTGCCTTCATGTATCTCCCTTAAGATATACTCGGTGTCGCCGGGCCCAAGACATATTGCGAGGGGACCTCCGAATGTTCTTCTGAATAGGGTTCCGTCGCCGGACAAACAGAATCGGGCTGGCTTTGTGCGTAACGCTCTCAATTCTTTGGGATCTGATGGGAGCTTACCTGAACTAAGATATTCTATGTACTTGTTCCTCCAATCCCAGGTCAAGCTTGTTGAGTTAATTTCAGCATGGCCTTCTTCCACCACCGACCTCAATAGTTGGACGACCTTTTCAGACTTAATCTCCTCATCTTCGACCGATGATCCTAAGTTGGCGAGGGCATCGGCCTCACTATTTTGTTCTCACGGTATGTGCTGTAGGGTCCATTCTTTAAACCTATGTAGTGTGACCTGAAGCTTGTCCACATATCTTTGCATTCGCCCTTCTCTGACTTTGAAAGTCCTATTTACTTGATCGACTACGAGGAGGGAATCACATTTGGCCTCGATTATCTCTGCCCCCAGGCTTTTGGCTAGCTCTAAACCTGTAATCATAGCTTCATACTCCGCTTCATTGTTAGTTAATTTTACAGTCTTAATAGACTGTCGAATTGTATTCCTAGTTGGGGGCCTTAGTACGATGCCAAGCCCCGATCCTTTCGAATTGGAGGTGCCGTCTGTGAACAAAATCCACACTCCCGAAGGAGTCCCCGATTCGGTCATCAGTTCTCTCTCGATCTCGGGTATAAGCGACAGCGTAAAGTCGACGACAAAATCTGCCAGCACTTGAGATTTGATTGAGGTTCGGGCCGATATTCGATTTCGTATCCGCTTATTTCGATGGCCCACTTGGCCAGTCGGCCTGATAGCTCAGGTTTGTGCATAATATTCCTCAGGGGATAAGTTGTTACTACATATATGGGATGGCATTGGAAGTAGGGTTTTAGCTTCCTAGAGGCACTCAATAAAGCGAGTGCTAACTTTTCCAAATGTGGGTATCTAGTTTCGGCCTCACCTAGGGTTCTACTGACGTAATAAAGGGGGAATTGCGTACCTTGTTCTTCTCGGACCAGGACCTCGCTTAGCGCTACTTCTGAAACGGCAAGGTAAAGGTATAATTGCTCACCTGTTTTTGGCGTATGCAACAAAGGTGGACTAGAAAGATACCTCTTAAGCTCTTCTAGCGCACGCTGACATTCCGGACCCTACGAGAATTCGTTCTTCTTTTTCAGCAAGTTGAAGAATTGGTGGCTCCTGTCGGATGATCTCGAGATGAATCGGCCCAGGGCTGCTATCCGACCTGTCAGCTTTTGCACAGCTTTCACACTGTCTACAATTGTTATATCTTCGATGGATTTGATTTTTTTGGGGTTAATTTCTATTCCTCGGTTCGAGACCATGAAACCAAGGAATTTTCCCGAGCCCACGCCGAATGCACACTTCTCTGGGTTCAACTTCATGTTGTACCGTTTCAATGCGTCGAACATTTCCTGCAAATGGCTCAAATGGTCCTCTGCTCGCAGGGACTTAACTAACATGTCATCAATGTAAACTTCCATTTTTTTTCCTAGTTGTTCCTCGAACATCTTATTTACTAGGCGTTGATAAGTAGCCCCTGCATTTTTTAGCCCGAATGGCATCACATTGTCACAATAAGTGCCATACTTAGTGATGAAGGATGTCTTTTCTTGATCATCCTTATCCATTCGTATCTGGTTATAATCAGAGTAGGCATCGAGAAAGCTAAGGGTCTCGTGGCTAGCGGTAGCATCGATCATGCGATCGATGTTGGGCAAGGAAAAAAAATCTTTAGGGCACGCCTTGTTTAGATCTTTATAATCTATACACATTCTTAGCTTATTTCCCTTTTTAGGAACTACAACTACATTTGCTAGCCACTCCAGGTATTTAACTTCCCGTATGGACCCTATATTTAAAAGCTTAGTTAACTCATCCTTGATGAATGCTTATTTGACTTCGGACTGAGGCCTCCTCTTTTGCTTGACCGGCCGGAATTTCGGATCAATGCTCAATTTGTGAGTTGTAATTTCCGGCGGTATCCCTGTTATGTCAAGATGGGACCAAGTGAAAGAATCTTCGTTAGCTAAAAGAAATGTAATAAGTTTGGCCCTGAGCTCGGAGCTTAGGCCCGAACCCAGGTATACCTTTCGATCCGGTGAGTTGCCTCGGAGTGAAATCTGCTCGAGTTCCTCGACCGTTGATTTGGTTGCATCGGATTCGTTGGGACCAATGAATGACCGGGGAACCCCATAATCATCATCTTCGAGATGATCCTGCTCTCCCTCGTTTGTTGAAGGTGGTGTCTGTGATTGCTATTGGGTCCTTTGGGAAGGAGCGGTCGGCTTTGGCACTGCTTCTTCTACTGCGAACATCTCCCTCGCAGCATGCTGTTCTCCGTAAATAGTTACGATCCCATCAGCCGATGGGAATTTCAATATTTGGTGCAGTGTTAAGGGTACTGCTCCGATATCATGAATCCATGGCCTCCCAAGCAAGGCATTATACCTCATCTCTCCTTTGATCACGCAAAAATTTGTTTCTCGAACAGAACCGGCAGTGTTCATCGGCAATGTTATTTCTTCTTTGATTGTCTCGCAAGCCATGTTGAAACCATTGAGAATTCAAACTTCAGGAATAATCCGGTCTGTCAATCCGAGCTGTTCGATAACCCACGACCGAATTATATTGGCTGAAGTACCAGGGTCGACAAGTACACGTTTCAACTTAGTTTTGTGTACAAGTATCGATATTACTAAGGCGTCATTATGGGGTTTTATAACTGCTTCTGCATCCTTTTTGCCGAAGCACAAAGCTCCTCCCATCGCATAATCTCGAGTGCGCTTCTCTCGGGTAATAGATATTTTGGTGCGTTTTAATACCGGGCCTTGGGGCGTATCTACCCCACCGATTATCATGTTGATCGTGTGTTGAGGCTCCTCTTGGTTTGCTGGCCTATTCCTGTTCCCGTAATGGTTTTTGGCTCGGTCGCTCAAAAACTCTCGAAGGTGCCCATTTTTGAGCAACCGTGCCACCTCTTCCCTTAATTGTCAACAGTCTTCTGTCGTATGTCCATGTGTGCCATGGTACTTACATATCAAGCTGGGGTCTCTTTTAACTGGATCCTATTGCAGCGGTCGAGGCCACCTGGTACCTTTAATGCGGCCGATGGCCGATACGAGAGTCGCTGAATCAACGTTGAAGTTATATTCGGACAGTCGGGGTGTTTCTTGGTGACTAGCGGCTTTTTCGAAGTTATTTCTTGCCAATCGTCCTCGGTTTCTTCAATTAGGATCATTTCTCCTTTCCTGTCTCGGAGAACCCTGCCTTCCTGGAATGGCCCTTCGGTCGCTAGGATACGGTCGATGCCTATCTCTGTTCGATCTTGGCTCTCGGCAATTATCTCTTTGAGTCCTATCGTGAGCTCTGACGGGGTAAGTGGACCCCGAGGGGGCCCCAAGCTGATCGTCCTCGACCCTAGTCTTCGATTGATATCGATTGTGTATATCCGCCCAAGTGGTAGCCGGGTATTCAATCAAGCTTTGCTTAAGCTGTTGTAAAGCTGTTGAACTTCGGGCGTTGAACCTTGAGTGAAGGCTTGTAGGGCCCAATCATCAGTGACCGGTGGTAGGTCCATCCGTTCCATCTGAAAGCGAGATACAAATTCCCTCAGCATCTCGTTGTCTCTTTGCCTAACTTTTGAACAAGTCCGATTTCCGTGTCTCGACTTTGATGACACCCGCATGGGCTTTCACGAAGGTGTCCGCAAGCATTGCAAGAGAATCGATGGAATTCGGGGGTAAGTTGTGATACCAAGTCATTGCTCCCTTTGACAAGGTCTCCCTGAATTTCTTTAAGAGAACGGACTCAATCTCGTCATCTTCGAGATCATTTCCCTTTATGGCGCATGTGTATGCCGTTACGTGCTTATTTGGGTCAGATGTCCCATTGTACTTGGGGATTTCTGGCATGCAGAACTTTTTAGGTATAGGTTTTGGGGCAGTGCTTGATGGGAAAGGCTTTTGCACGAATTTTTTCGAATCCAAGCCCTTCAACACCGGGGGTGCTCCTGGAATCTGATCCACCCTCGAATTATATGTTTTGTCATTGGCTTCAATCTTCTTCTCGCCCAACTCGACTCGCTTGGTCAGCTCTTCAAGTATCTTCATGATCCCAGGATTTGTCCCCGATCCGCTTTCGTCCGGTTGCGCCATGGCCGGTTCGTTTTCGGGGACGACTCCTCGAGAAGAACCGGCTTCAACCCTATTCGAAACCTGACTGCGACTTTGCAACTGAGGATGGCCGCTTGCTGGGCTTGTAACATGTCAAATATCATTTTGAGACTAATCCCGTCTCTTTCGTCGTTCTGAGTTCTTGAGCGGTGTTCTCTTTGAACACTGTTCGACGGGACAGAAGTCTTATCCACATCGATCGCCATTTGAGAATTGGTGTCGGCTGAAATTTCATTGCCGGGCATCACATTGTTGTTTTCACCCTGGTGGTCGAACTCGCCATTGACGAACTGAGGCATGGATTGTGAGTGCGATATGACTGCGTTATAACCTAAAACCAAAAAATTCTACAAAGAACAAGTGTAAAATAGTGTGTGTGATTGTGTCAAACGTTCACTATTATCCTTAGCCCCACAGTGGGCGCCAAACTGTTTACCCTCAATTACGAGTAACAATTAAATTTATATGTAGTTTTAAGGATACGTGACTTGGCCTGATACAATTAAAGAATGAATGATAAATACAGGCTAAATTCAATAAGTAAGAGAGTAAGCAAACCACCGAAGTTGAATAATTCGGCTGTGATGGAATGAATAAGAATGAAATTAGTATTTGATGGAGAAAACAGTTATATAGGAAGGGAAAAAGAATTCTATACAAGATAAAAGACTTATTTACAGGGTAAAAAATCTCTAAAATTATTGAGTTCAACGTCTTTGCTGATTTGGACCGTGATTCCTGCCGAGATGTTTACATGTAGCGAGATTTCCGGCCCTTCCGTTATGTAAATCGGATATTTTTATCATAAAATATTTTACCCGGACCGGTCTCGATAATTTCATTTCGAACGCCTTGGCTTCGAGCTTCTTTCTGACGATGTCCAACCTGGGACTTCCCTTCTCGATGTGCCGGTCTCGACTTACAGGAGGGCGACCTCAATCGATGCCGATCTTCAAAATCAAAAATCGGTGCCCCCTATGCAATCGATCGTATCCGACCCCTACATACATATAGAAGTATAAGTTGATCAATTAACCATTTGTATTACTCCCTCCGTTTCAAATTAGACGAGATATTTCCTTTTTAGTCTGTTTTAAAATAAATGATATATCTTTATTCAAAAATAATTCAACATTAAATTCTTTATTTACTCATTTTAACCTTAATGAGAAGCTTTTATAACCACAAAAATGTTATGGCACTACAAAGCTTTTACCCCTTAAACTTTTAATATCACAAATTTCAAAAGTCTTTTTTTTTATAATTTCGTACCGAATCAAATTACCGTATTTAAATTGAAACTAAGGGAATATGTTTTATTCACTTCAGAACTGCCATTAGTTGTACAATCGCAGGGGGTATAATTAGTTGGGACTTTGGAGGTTTGTAGTGGTTGGATGAATTCGATAGACATTCACATTTTATTGAATTTAGAGAGTGAAATTTATGAAGACCTGGAAAGAATCACAAGTGGAGTCTGAGTCCAACTCTTTTATCAAATCAAGCTAATCTTGTCATCAGCATTCTTGTTTTAAATTCCACAATCATTTAATTGCTAGTTTTTTGTATTTTTTGTTTTATTTGATTTCACAAAATCTCAATTTGCCTGAATTCTCAAATAGTAATTGAGCAAGAACAATCAGCTATATAGTAACCTAATCCTCGTGGGATCGAATTTTTATACTATTTTTGACAAGTGCACTATTATTTTAGAGTTCACTCAAATACAAAAGAGAGTGGAGGGGGGAGGGGGGAGTAAATAGCATCTTGCCCGATTTTTGCGATTTTAAAGAACCAAGTTCTTTGAACTAAATAACAGTCATAATAGAAGGTAAAATGTAGAAATTAAATAGGACAACAATTTTACGCGGAAAACCTCCTTGATCAAGAAATTAAAAATTATGACATATCCCAGTAGGATTTACTTCAAAATTTCACTAATTTCAATAAGCGAAATTAAGTTATAACTCTATAGCCAATGTAATTAACTCTAGCACCCTATTCCCAACAATCAACCCAATTGTACCTACCTTTTTCCAAATTAACTCTAGTCTGGGAAGCGAATACAAAAACTCAAAGATTCTGCACTAACCTATTATTACACTTCTCAAAAGAAAATAGGTTAAAATTTAGAGTAATTGACTCAATCTAAACAACGAACGAACTTCATAACTTCATCTTATGGAATAGGTTCTTTAGTTGAGCAGCTTGGATTTCCAAGAGCACCTTCTTGTCGAGATTACTATTATGAATAATACTTCTAAGAATTAGTTTGAATAGCATGAGTCTTGAATTGCTATAGTACGTCTTTTTAAATAGGTGAACAGTTGGCCGAAAATATTCACCAATTAATACTCCAGGACATAGCGTATTTCGGTTAAGGAAAATCTCTCCAACTTTGATTTGCTTTCCTAATTTATTTCCAACTTAACAACATTTTCTGTTAATGCAAGTATTTTCATAATTCTAATCCTTTTCTAACACTAATTACTCATGTGAATGTTTTTCCTTTTAGCGTGTAATTAGGTTTTCCTAAGGAATCCAACTTGCATTAGTATTTGGCTCCTCCGCGTCAGATCAGCATTCTGCACTTCATCTGCTATGAACCTGATTATTACATTATCAGTATAATATATTTGTGCATAACAACCTGTTCATGAAACCTGGTTCTTTTAGCATAATTTATTCAAGTTTGTTAACCATCAATACATAACACGTGCTCAAATCACCAAGTTCTCCCTTTTGATGATGACAAACTCATGTGCAAATTTCTCTATAGTTTGAGCAATTTTTAGTCTTCAACATAAGAACCAGTTTCATTGTAAGCAGTTCTGTTTTGATTTTTTCATGTTTGCACAAGTGTAAGGGACTCGCGTTTCATTCACCGCAACTTTAAAGATGAGTAGGCATAATTTCAACTATAGAACCCACAAAAGGACAAAATCATTGATACATCAATTCATTATTCTAGTGCTTAAGAACCAAGTTTTCTGATCAGCATATGTGCACCTTCTTAACTTTCTCCTTTTGACATCATTGAAAAACAAAAAAATAATTAAAGTCAAAATTGAGAATTCATTGGTGTTAAACACATGGCTACTGGTGCTACACTAACATGTACACAATCTCGAGAGTTCAAACGTTTAATCCAATAAAATCATCCAAATAATTGCAACAGACTTAGCCCAAAATGAGGATATTGGATTGATTAATTATTGTATAACATTAAGCCCAAAGGGCCCAAACTAAAGGATGGTTGAACAGACCCATCAAACTGCCAACACAACAAACTAATTTAAAAATTCAGAATATGGTCATAGAAGGGACACGACTAGGAATAGACTAGAAAACTTAAGAGGATTGGAGATCGAGTTCTTTCCTGGAAGAGGGTTCTCCATTAATAAGCCCCAGAAGCTTGTCAAACCGAGCAACAACAACCTCCTGCTCTTTCTTTATCTCCTCCTTCCTCTTCCTATTCTCCTCTTTTAAGGAGGCAATTTCCTCTTTCATTGTCTCCTTTTCCTCAGTGGCAGAATTCAATTCCTCCAAAAGGTTTGTGACCATGCCTTTACTCTTTTTTGCTTGATGGTCTTGCAATGCGGTCAAACCCCTTTAAGGTTTTCTCATCAAACATATCTTTTTTAGTCCCCTTCTTAGGTCCTCTAAGAGGGACCTTGAAGTGCTCACACATCCTAGTCAACAAGAACTCATACGGCAGAGCATGAATGCCCTTTTCTTGATCAACCGCCACTGCCATTTGCTTGATTATCAGTGAGGGCAACTTGATTGGCCTATTTTGATCCAGCACCTCCATAATTTCTTGGTCCAAGTATGTAGCCTTATGCCTCCTCTCTAATCGATGCATTTGTTCACAAACTCAAACAGAAGCTTGTGAACCAGCTTCCTTGTAGTGTGTTGCTCCCTCTTCTGAGTATACAAGGAGGTCACGTACATAACATCATCCTTCTCTCCCACACTGGGCCACTCATGCTGCATATAGGTGTCAAAATCTTCCACATGCATATTTAATATCTGCCCTAGCAATGTGGCTTCAAGAACCACGGCCACTCCCTTTACCTCAGAACTTACTGTGCGATCCTCAAGCACCTTAATATTTCTTGTAAATATGAATCATTGCTTCACCATACATAACTGGGAGTATGCATAAGAACAAATGCGTCCACCTCTGATTCTCAATCCTCTCCAACAGCTCCTTTATCCAAAACGTCTCAATAGTGGCTGGGTCAAAAACTCGTCCCTTTAATATTATCAACACATAAAACTATTCTTCCCTGCCGCAATGGAATTTTCCTTTGGGTCTTCTTTTTGCATTTGGAACTGGTTCCTTTCCCTTCAGATTCAGAATCTGCAACTTTTCTTTTTCTGAGATCCTCTTCCTTTTGGGTGCGGCTGAAGCTGATTCAGCCTTTTTCTTTCCCTTTATCTATAGAGGAATCTCCTCTTCTTCCTCATCTTCTACTTTTTTATCTCCCTCACTCACATGATTCACTTCCTCTACATCAGACTCATCTCTTAGACTAAATTCTTGCTTCTCATTTCTCTTTTTCTTGCTCTACTTCATAGCTTCTTCATGAGCAACCTTGCTCTTCCCTCTTGTATTTGAAGTCCTAGCTTTAGGAGCATTGGAGACCCCTAATTTTACTACCTTTTTGGAAACTTTCTTAACCCTACCAGATGTCCTACTTTCCTCACGCACCTTCTTTCCTTTTTTGGGCATTCATCTCTGCTAGTACCTCATCTTCACTACTTTCACTAGTTTCTTTTCTCACTTCCCCCTTTTTCTTTCCTCCTCAGTATGAGTCCATTCATAAGAAGTGCATTTATCTATATCAATATTTAGAGAACCAGGTTCTTAAACCTTTTCAGTCTTTTTCCCAATATTCTATTTTAGCAACCCTTACAAACACCCACTCAGTACTCTCACCATTTTCTATCGCACCAGCAGCAGAAGGACCTAGTTGTTGGCCAGAGGCTTCTGGTACTTCTACTCTAGCACTATCCTTTTATTGTTCGTTCCAAGAGCCTTTTGTGCCCTCCAAGTCGTATACACCAACTCCACTCTCCTTTTATTGTCTGTCGCCTTCCTCCTTCTCCTTTTCAACTGTTTCTTCCCCCTGAATTTGAGACTCCTCTACTGTCAGATTTTCACAAACAAAACTTTTACTTTCTTCTTCGTCAAAGTAGTCATGCAAAACCATAATAGCTTTTGGGGTCTCTTGGGAGAGAATTTCATCTTGGACAGACTCGGTATGACTAGGTGAGAGAGAAGGGTATTCATTACTAGAGTGGGCTTTGACTCAAGAGGACCAGCTGCAGGTTGGCTTGGTGAGTTCGCCATTTTCAAGGAGTTGAGATTTTTGGAAGAACTGAAAACTATGGTTTCCTTTTTGAGGCTGGGTTTCTGAGAGAGATAGGTAATTGACCGGATGAGAGAAGAGACACATGAAAGGGGGTTTTCTGCATGAACACGATTTAACAGTTGTTCGGTTCAATTAATCATAGTTATTGCTCCTGATCTGGTTCTAAGAGGGAAAGAGGGTAGCACCCAAGTTTCAAATTTTCAAAAGGTGGTTAATAGGATTTAATTGTGCAGTAGAGACGTGTATAAAGGGAGTTTAGGAAACTGGTCCTATTTTTTCTGTCTCGATCCAAAATCCTACAAGTGCCATGATGACACCTAACACGACTTGCTAGACAAGCTAAATACAAATATGTAGAAATAGACTCCAACGACAATAAGAAAATAATCTCAAACAGCAAAATAGCATAAATAATTGAAGTTATAATGTCAATACAACTGAATCCACCCCAAAATTTGGTGTCACCGGGTGCATGTGCTCTATAGAATACTAAATACAAAGTTTGAACAAAATTCAATACTGTTTGGAAGAATAAATAATAATATAATTGACAAAGAAAGGGACTTCAAGGTCTACGAATGGAACTACAGTGCTACCTCGAAATCACCAAGCAAATCAAACAGCCCGCTAGCAACCACCGTTATAAGCAATACCTGAATTTGCACACAAAGTGTATAGTGTAGTATGAGCACAATCGACACCATATACTCAATAAGTAGAAAGCCTAACCTCGGACAAAGTAGCGGCGAGATTGGCAAAGTCCGATGCTTAATTTCAACAGACAACAACAACAATAACAACAATAACAAAATAATAATAGCATATAAGTAAAAGCAACTCAGATAATAATAAGGTACAACTCTAACACAATGAGAGGAGGATTAGGTATGCTTTTCAAGAATATCAGTTAAGGCATTAACTTTTCCAAAAAAATCACTTAGAAGAGATTTATCAAGGTAAAATGTGATTTCAAGCTCTAAACATCAAGCAGAGTCATCAATAGCAATTAGCATGAGAAAAATTTAACTCTACGCCTGCATGTCAAATATATATGCCAAATCAGCAAATGTCACAATTTAATCATCAAGTGTACATAATCTCAACACATACATAGTTCCTCGCGCAAGTACCCCTCAATCATACTCTCAACACTTTCACGGTGCCTGACACAAAGCCCAAGAATCATACTCTCGGCACTCCCATGGTGCCTAGCAAAGTGCCCCTAATTCATCACACACACCGAAACACACTCAACACTGTACGGGTGCCTATCATAAGCCCCTCACGAATCACATATCAAGTGCCTGCACTCAGAGGTTATTACCTGACTCCGGAGGTGCGGGTCCTAGCCCAAGCACTGAAATTAAAGTCAACAATCAATATCACTCAGCCCAATATAGGGCCTGATGCAGCGTCCCCTCGCTGTCAATATCGACACTCAACATTCAATGTCACTCATCCCAAAATGGAGCCTAGATGCAAACATCACCTCACAATCAATATCAACATGACTCTATGGCCCAAGATCAATCATTAATCAGCTCAAGTCTCCATATGCCGACATCTCACAGAATCTTAATCAATATACCACACGAAATATACCAACGTGCCAACACTTAGGTTAAACCCGTGTCATACACAAGGACACCCACAACATGTGAGATAACATATAAATATGCATCGAGAGAGAGATACAACGCACGAATATAATATTATGACTGAAAAATATGAGTACGACTAAGACAAATAGCTCAACATAGCAAAAATAACCCTATCATGTCTCAACAGATAAGCAAATAGTCTAGACATGATTTCTAGTATGAATAATAGCTCACATAGTTATACAAATGGAGAAAACACGGTATCAAAGAAGCATAATAGCAAAACAAGGCATATAATAACCTAAGATCTACTCGGATCGTGAATAACCACGATGCACGTATATACGCTCGTCACCTCGCATATACGTCACCCCCATCATATGGCAAATATCATAGCCAACGGGAAAATACCCTCAATCCAAGCGTAGGCAAGAAACTTAACTCATCCGGGCTAGTCTTCAACATCGAATCGCGTCAAAACCTCGCTCTAGCCCTCCTATTGTGCAAATATAAGCCAAACATCATCGAATAAAGTCAACAATGTCATACGAAGCTATCCCAATCAATAAAGCTTTCATCTTTAAATAAATTCCCAAAAGTCAATAAAAGTCAACCCAAGCCCGCGCGTCTGACATCTGAAACCAATATCAAAATTTGATGACCTATAACCTCCATTATAGTAGTGAAATTGCTCTTTAAAATCTCCTCTTCTCGAAGTCTAGGGCTCAAAATATGAAACAATGGGTAAAATCTCAAAAATGGCAACTTAAATGCTCTGCCCAGCAGTACACATCGTGATCCCGGCACCATAATCGTGATTGCGATTCATAAAAATCCACATCGCCTACGACCCTTCACCGTGAATGCTATCAACAACAAATGAATGCCAAGTCCACTAGCCTCACCACTAGCCGAACGCGAAGATCCTTACGCGAACCTCTTGACCGACCTCCTCCAGCGCTTCGGGAACGCAAAGCCAAATGCACGAACGTGATAGCCACCTACGACATCACTCCGCGAACGTGAGTCCTGTAACGCGAATGCGATACACAAATCACCAGTGACAAAAAACACCCTATGCGATCGGGAGGCTCCTTCTGCGATCGTGAAGCTCATTGGATACACCAAAAAATGAGACATACAAACTCAACCAAAATGGTTCGAAAACACCCTGAATCACACCCGAGCCCCACGGGACTTCGTCCAATCATACTAACAAATCTAAATAAATTATCCAAACCTATACAAAGGCTTAAAGCACCACAAATAACATCAAAACCAAGAATTGAAGGTCAAGAGTATTCTCTTAACTTTCAAACATTACAACTTCGCCAAACTCGTCCAACTCTCACTAAAGTAGTCCGGATCACAACCAAATATTGCACACAAGTACCAATAAACTAAATGAACTAATCCAAGGTCTCACAACTACAAAAGGAGTCTAATGACACCGAAATAAACTTCCGGTAACCTATGAACTCTCCATAATCTTCAAACTGCCAACTTTCAACAAATAGGGCCAAAACCTTCTAGGAACATCCAAATTCAAATTCGACCATACGACCAAGTCCAAAATTATCATATAAACCTATTGAAACCATCAAATCCCGATTTCGAGGTCAATTACACAAAATTCAAACCTTGGTCACCTCTTCCAACTTAAAGTTTCCGAATTGAGACTTACTCTCCCAATTAACTCCGGACCTCTAAAAATCAAAACCAACCATATAAGCAAGTGATAATGCATCATATGAAGATAATAAAAGTCTCAAACCACCAAATGAAATGCTAAATCTCAAAACGACTGATCGGGTCATTACATTCTCCCCAACATTAACATATGTTCATCCTCGAACGTGCCAAGAGTCATTCCAAAGCTGTCAAATCAATGTATAACTCATCAAACACATATCCATGGGCGATCTTGCATCACCTAAATCTTTATAATCCCATTAACTCAATCCTGACTTAAGATTCTTCCTTCCACCTTTGCTTGCAATCCTTAGAACTAAATTTCAACTTCCTAAACTCCCTCTAAGATCTGATTATGATATATATCTATATATATATATATATACATATATATATATATATATATATATATAGTATCGACAAGATGTATCAACCTCAACAAGCTGCATCAAACTATAGGTATACTCCCATGATGTAATCATACGATGTGCTCCATTGTTCAAATGCCCATAGCAATATCTTCCGACCATAATAGCTGCTTATTACCAAATCTGGTATCAGTAATATACCTCATGATAAATAGAACCTTGTTCCAAACCTTCACAACACTAATATTGATAAAAGAAACATGTAAAAAAAATAATCACACATCAAATCAACAAGTCGTGAAATTCTCTCGCTCGACAAGAACCATTGCCAAATTCGGAGCTGATTAGCGACATTCCTCCTCCTGTCATACGTTATAAAAAATATGATTGTACTGATTCCAGGTCCAATAACCTCATCTCACCCAGTACAAGCTACTCTACCAATAGGCCACATCAAATACTATCAAGAACCTTATACACCGCAATCCATGCACCAACGAGCAATAGCTCAAATATGATCAATAATGGAAAGAGAACCATAACGGAACTATCCAAAAAGTTTAGTAGACATAAAATAAGCGGATAATGCTACGAGCCCATCCCTAAAAGGAGAAACAAAACACAGAAAATGAGCCCAAGAATCGTATCTAACATAACTTCGTCGCGGCGTGCACCCGATCCACACATAATACCATTGCTACGTGCAACCCGATCCATATATATCAATCGTCATGGGAATACACATCGAGCCATAATGCTCATACTCACTAACCACATGTGTAACAACAACAAGCACGTAAAGTGCATAAATATAACCATGGGGAGACGGATAGCATAATGCGCTACGGAAAAGGCCAAGCATGACTAAGGTGTAATAAGAAAATTAACATATCGAGAGTCATCTCGCTCGAACATCGGCTCAAGGTCTAAATAGAATCCACAACATGTGTGTTAATAATCAACTAGTCTCACAACCCATCATATCACAAGAAGGTAACACATGATACAGATCAAGGCATGATTAACATCCATACGGCCAGATGACACACCTATAGAAAATGCTGTGCTGAATTAGCAAATCCAATCCAGTACACATTCTCATTAGGCCTACCAATGGGCCTCTAAACCGATTTGGACCATTCGAAAATAGGTCAATAGCCTTCAAAAAGTCTACATTTCCCCTATCCATGACACATACAATCAACCACCAAATCTTGAGTGCACTTCTATAATATGAAACTAGAGGGATAGTCCACCTCTCAAAAATAAAATATCCGAACTGTGAGAGTACTAGAATCTCCATATCCGATCTCTAACTCTTTCTCTTAAATGAATGGCACATCGTGCATACATAATGACTCCATGGGAGATACTCCTATAACCTTTCTCACCAAGAACCAAGAATTGAACATCAATGACTGCCATCCATGCGATTTCTATAGTACTAATCAAGTATCCACAATCAATACGCAATGCATCTTTCACAAAACACACCCTTCTCAAGCGATACATATAGGTGCTAGCATAGTCTTAATCATCTGAAATCTCACACTCTTTAGCACTCATGATATTCCTGTCAAAATAGACCCGCAACCTTGTACATTCAATCCTAATTCCACACAACTCACCACATCAATCATGCAAATATGCGAGAATACGAGAATCATATTATCAACTCTGAATCACGAATATGATACACACTCCATCAACCAGATACTTTCCACTTAGCTCAATTTAGGGAAAATTACAACACGCAACAAAACTTTCGTTCCTGTAAAGGACACCAACCATACTCGTGGTCAAAATAATCGCAAACTTTTCGGAACCGATATGCACATAACCAAGCCAGTTAAACTGAATCCCTCAAAACACCCAAGTCACGCAGACTGCCAAACCCAACAGTATTAAAAAAAAAAAACACATGTAAAGCCCTAAAATACCAAACCGGTCGTCCCTATTACCATGCTAACCCAACACACTACTAACGGACCCAACTCCTTCAGATTAATCATGACCCGTCTTCACGACAATGCTATTCTTCCCTGGTACACTATAGACCTTAATTGAACTTCATCCTAAGTGATACCAACATGAAATCTTGTCATTACTCGTGAACCACTTTATTTCCTCTTATACACCCAATAGTACCTTTAACTGAAATGCATTCTCCGAAGAAGCCTTCTATGAATCTGAAGCCGTGTCTTTCATCTTTCAAACACTGCCCCGCAGAACCGATAATGATGCAGAATGCTCCAAGTCTCTTCCACAACCTCCATAAATTACTACGGTGAAATATAACGCACATCTAGAAAATTCCTCGCTCGAATCATCCTCGAAGTTATCCCCCTTAAGTCATATCTAATCCACAAGCGTCCCTTAATCCAGAATCCATGACAACATTATGAATAGATGACCCTCACTGATGGTAGACTCCCCCCAGTTGGCTTTAAGACTTAATTACATAATCCAAGAACCCATAATGACTAATTCTCTTTAACAGCTATGATCCCACATTGTTACTCAGCTGAATTTCTCGTAATTTCATGCTGCACCAACCATATATCAACCCAAATGCACACTTACTCTCGTGATAGTCGTGCCATCTTCCTCGAGTGATCTGAACCCACATCGTAGCACACACATTCCACTAGATAGAAGGTAAAACTCTTCATAGAAACCTTATAAGGAGTTATACAATGTCAAATCTTCTCACAGGAAATAGCCCACCTATGTGACGTCATCTCAACATTTTTCTATGACATGCCATAGGTGTAACTGCTATGTAATCAATAACACTTCCCGAGTCTACTTGTTCATAAGTTGCAAGGTTCCGCTTCATTCCTCTAATGAACAACTAGACGACCCATCAGCACATCCTAACTCAAGACAGTATTGCACCCCAAGATGATAAACAAAAATTCACAATCCCTTCGTAGCTCAAACAAACCCTTCTCATCAAATTCGAACTCTCAAAATGTAAGAAGTCATCACCAATATGAAATTCCCTCAATTTTCCATACTGACCCAAATAGCATCAAACTTCCTCCAAATCCGTGGCAACCCTAGCATAAAATCCATCATGATACGCTCTCACTTTCACACTGATATAGCCATCTTCTGAA
Organism: Nicotiana obtusifolia; assembly: GCA_002018475.1. NCBI lineage: Eukaryota > Viridiplantae > Streptophyta > Magnoliopsida > Solanales > Solanaceae > Nicotiana > Nicotiana obtusifolia. The sequence continues at coordinate 118,483 of MCJB01050909.1, read as the reverse complement.
GTATCAATTGATCTTTGATGCTCATTCTCGACCTGCTAACAATCAAACACCATGAAACATGACCAATAATATCCTTCTTCATCCTCTACCCTAATAATGCTACCTCGAATCACAATGCATCTCTGCATCACCTAGAGGATAGAATACCGCAACTACGAGCCTCCTCAAGGTTGATCTCCCTCGAACCATCAACACTAGAAATGCAAATCCAATCCATGAAATCGCAACTTACCATCCACACTAACGACCACCTCCTTAGCGCTATCTCGTAACATCGTGTCCTTGTGAACAAACAAACAGAAACCATCATACTGACAATCCTAAATGCACTCAAACAAGGATGACTGTGCAAAAACACAAGCGAGAACTCTACTAAACTTAAAAACACCTAATCTCGCAACTCTATCAACCAAAGCCTGAAAATCCATAACAAAAATACCTCGCCTTCGCATAAACAAATACCAAACTTCAAATTGTGAACCGGATAATCCCTCTGGGGATGCTACTGCCATAGGCTTGGGATATTATCCTACCATTCTACACCCACACCGCATCAAGATCAATGCGTGAATCATCGCAATACACTATATAAGGCCCCAAACTTGTGGGGAACACTAAAATTGGGTGGTGCAATAGAAGACAACCCCTCTACAAAGCGACAATATTAATCCGACCTCATATACAGAGGAAAAACACCCCACACCATATATGTATCATCAATACAAATTGTTGGTGCCCAAATAAAATCGTGTACTAAACATTGCATACGAACGAATGGGAGAGAACTGAAGATATAGGCTTCAAGATAATGTCGCACACTAAGGAATCAAGAAAGAGAAAAGTTTCCTAGAGTCCTATAGCCTCTCGAAGATAAGTACAATGTCTCCATACCGATCTACAAGACTCTACTAGGCCTGCTCATGACTCGTGAGACCTATATGAACCTATTGCTCTGATACCAACTTGTCACGATCCAAAATCTCACCAAAGCCATGATTGAGCCCAACATCGCTTGATAGGCAAGCCAACAATAATTATGCAAAAATAGATTCCATCAACAATAAGAAAATAATCTCAAACAACAGAATAACATAAGTAATTAAAATTATAATGTCAATACAACTTAATCCACCCTAAAATCTGGTGTCATCGAGGGCATGAGCTCTATAAAATACTATATACAAAGTCTGAACAAATTACAATATTATCTGGAAGACTAAATAGTAATAACAGTAGACAAAAAAGGGACTTTAAGGCATGTGAACGGAACTGCAGTGCTACCTCAAAATCATCAAGCAAATCTGGATAAACAACTTACTATCAACCACCGTTTCAGCAATACTTGGATCTACACACGAAGTGCGGAGTGTAATATGAGTATAAACGGTCACATGTACTTAATAAGGAGCAAGCCTAACATCAAATAAAGGAGTAGCGAGGTTGGAAAAGTCCGATGCTCACTTTCAACAGCCAACAATAACAATAATCACATAATAATAGCATATAAGAAAAAGCATCTCAAAAAATAATAGGTTCAACTCCAAAACAACAAGAGGAGAAATAGACATATTTTTCAGGAATATTAATCAAGGTATCAACTTTTCTACAGAAATCACTTAGGCAGAGATTAATCAAGATAAATATGATTTTAAGCTCTAAACATGAAGTAGAGATATCAATACCAATTAGCATGAGAACTATACAATATTAAGCATGCATGTAAATTATATATGCCAAATCAACAAATGTCACAGTTTAATGATCACGTATACACAATCTCAGCATATACATATTGCCTGTAACAAGCCCAATTAATCATTTTGAGCTTTAAGGTTTCGTTTAGTGTTTTGAGGTCTCGAGTAGCTTCATGTAGTGTATTATGACTTGCGTGCATGGTCGTATTTGGTTTTCGGATGATTCAGAATGAATTTGGATGAGTGATCCTCACTTTAGAAGCTTAAGTTGAAAATGTTAACTGAGGTTTGACTTTTGCGACCCCGTAATGGTGCTTTGATGGCTCAGATAGGTTCGTATTGTAATTTTTGATTTGAGCATATGCCCGAAATTGAATTCAAAGGTTCGTAGGTTGATTTTTGTTATTTTGGCGAAGGTTGGCTATTTAATGGTTTAGAATTTTGATAAGTTTGAACGTTGGTTGACTTCATAACTATCGTGCTTGGATTTCTATTACAGAACTTGGAATAGGTTCGTTTTATCATTTGGAACTTGTCCGCAAAGTTTGGCGTCTATTCTGAGTTGATTTGATAGGAATCAGACGTGCGGTTGTGTTTTTAGAAGTTATTGAGTTCCATGTGTTTTGGAGGTCCGATTAATGGTTTCGGATGTTATTTCGATGATTCGATCACGCGAGCTAGTTTATGTAATGTTTTTAGGTGTTTGGTTTGGAGCCTCAAGGGCTCGGGTGAGTATCAGACGCGTCGCGGAGTGTTTGATAGAATTTGAGTTTTGTTGATTTTGTGTAGATGCCTCAGGTCAAGCATTTGCGAGGTATGGATCAAATTTGTAAGAAATGGCTTAGTCCGCTAGGTTCCATTGCGAACCTTGTGTTGGCATTTGCGAAGGTGATCTGGGTTCAACAGTAATCGCATTTGCGATCATCTTGGTCGCTTTTACGATGGTCCAAAGTTCGCATTCGCGAACTAGTCGTCACATTTGTGAAGACAGCAGGGATGAGAAGGGGTTTCTCTTTTGCGATAATTTCCTTGCATTTGCGGGGTTCGCATTCGTGAACCCCATGTTCCATTTGTGACACCTGCGCTTGGACAAAAAGTTGAGGGACGGGATATTTAGTCTCATTTTCATATCTTTAAATCCTAGACTCGATAGAAGGCGATTTTGAAGGGGGATTTTCATCTACAATTATTGGGTAAGTGATTTTGTTCCATTTTCAACTATTTTACATGATTATACATGAGTTTTAACATCAAAATTATGAGAATCAAAGTGAAAATTTGTGAAACTTTGTCAAGTTTTTGAAAAATAAGAATTTAAGTTTTGTGAGTCAATTTAGACTCTGATTTTGAAACAAAACACATATATGGACTCGTGGGGTTACGGGTAATTGAAATCTATCCTTGGACCCGGGTTTTGACCGGGCGGGCCTGCATTTGACTTTTGAGGAATTGTGTAAAGATCATAGCTTTAATTATTGAAATTGATTTCTCTTGCATTATTTGATGTTATTACATTGATTTTGGTTAGATTTGTGCCGAGCGGAGGTGAATTGTAAAGGAAAAGCTATTTTAGAGTATTGATTGAGGGCTTTTGCCCTAACATTGTGTGGGGGAACTACTCCGTAGGGATTGGTTTGTTTGTATTATTGAACTACGTGAAAGACGTGTACACGAGGTGATGGAGTGTGTTCATGGCATATGTGGAAATTTGTCCGGTTTAGACTCTTAGGTTCTTATGTACATTAAAATGAAGTTGTCTTATCATATTAAATCCTCCATTGCTAAATTTATCCTTACATGTCTTATTTGAAGTTGATTGGTTCATGTTCTACCACTTTATTGCCAAATATACTCTTGTATGCCTTAATTGAAGTTGCTACCTCTTTTATTGCCATGTTGTCTTTTCCATAGTTGATTATCCTTAATTGAAGTTATTGTTACCTCTTCCATTGTTGACTTATCCTTATTTGAAGTCGTTGTTATATGTTACCTCTTTCGTTGTTGACTTATCCTTATTTGAGATTGCTATTACATGCTATCTCTCTTATTGTTGAGTTATTCTTATTTGAAATCATTGTTACATGTTATCTCTCCTATTGTTGAGTTACTCTTATTTGATATCGTTGTTACACACTATCTCTCTCATTGTTGAGTTATTCTTTTTGAAACCATTATTAGTTGTTATGTCCTTCATTGTAAGCTCGTTCTTCCATTCTTTGTGTTTAGTAATTCTTGTGTTGATTTACTTGCCGTACTCTCGTGTTGTCGGTGTTGTTGTTGTGATCAGCGTTGTTGCAAGGGCTATGTGTGGTTGTGGTATTGGAATTGTTTTGAGGAAATGTTGTTGCATATGGGCACATGTGGTGCGAGTTGTTATATTGTGTTGTTATGTTTTTGTCACATGATATTGTTGAGAGGATTGTCGGGGTATTCGTACGTGAGTTGTCCATGCTATTGTTATTATTGATATTTACACTTGCGGCATGACAAGGCAGGCTATATATATGTGGGTTTGTGCATGTGGCGAGACAAGCCATGAATATTATTATACGTGTGTGGCGAGACAAGGCAGGCATTTTCTTTATTGTTGCGAATGCGACGAGCAATGGGGCTATGTCGGGGATGATTTGTGATGACTTGTGATGGCCTGGGGACATTGTTGTTGATAAAATTTGTGGAGTGGTGTGCCTACCTTGTGTGAGTCATGCATTTTACATTTTATTGTGTTGTTTTCTATGTACCATTCGTTGTCTCTGATCTTACTTGTTGACTCGACACTCGTAATAGAACACTTGCACAAGTATACACCATAATTAGTCACTTATATTAGACAGAGAAGATGAATCCTGATATTTATTGATCATTTACATGTATTCTCGTATACTTACCTTGTGTGAGAGTTGTACTATTGGCACGTGAGTTGTCCCTACGGTTATGAGATATTATTATTGCTAGCACGTGATTTTGTCCGTGCGGATATGAGATATTTTCACTCTCTTAGCACATGAGTTGTTCGCGTGGGTTTGATTTGTAATGTGGGCACAAAATTCCAAGTGATTATGGTTTGTGATTGGGTACCCGTGATTTGTGATTATGAGTTGTGGTATCTCAGGGAGATTCTTGAATAAATCTTGTGTGAAGGCGGTTGCTTTTATTGAGTTGTTACTTGCTTTCCTTTACTTGGTTTCACCAGACTTAAACTGTATTCTGCTTACTTTACAACGTTATTACCTGTTGGCTCCTTGTTGTTAATTGTTGTTCTAGTTCTTTTTGCAAGTTTTTGTAGCATTATTCTTACCATGTTTAGCTTTATATTGTTCCCTATTATTTTTATATTCATAATTGTACAGGTTATTATGTCTAGTAGGTGTTTTGACTGTTCCTCGTCACCACTCCACCAAGGTTAGTCTTGATACTTACTAGGTACCACTGTGGTGTACTCATGCTACGCTTGCTGCATATTTTTGTGCAGATCCAGGTACATCAGAGCTTGCTGATCATTACATAGTTGATCGAGTATTGTTGTGGATACTTCAAGGTATACTTGTCGTCGTATTCGCAGACCTCAGAGTCACCTTCTGAAATTCTACTTTGTACTATTTTTTCTATTTCGGAACATTTGTACTTATATATTATCTTGTAAACTCAGTAGAGCTTATGACTTGTACTACCAATTTTGGGATATTGTACATCTATTGACTGTTGCTGGTTGCTATAGGAAATTTCAGTTTTGATTTAATGATTAACTGGTTTAAATATGTAATATAACTCATTATTTTTAGGCTTACCTAGTCTTAAAGACTACGCGTCATCACGACTCCTAAGGAGGAATTTGGGTCATGACAAACTCTCACGATACCTGGCACAAAGCCCCAAAATCATACTCTCAACACTCTCACGGTTCCTAGCAACATGTCCCTTGTCACGCCCCGAACTCGGGGAGCGCGACTGGCGCTCAATCGAGATACATTGGTTAAGCAAGCCTGCTAGATGCCTTCTACCCAACCTTGCCCATTAACAATATAAGAATCAGTGCAAGTGATAGACATGAGAAGAGTCATGTGTTCCACATTCTTTTTCCATTTCTAAATGATATTCATTTATGATTTCCAAAATATTACAAGTTTATAGATATGAAAAAAAACATGTTTTCCCAAATACCAACACTTACTAGTTTAAGTCCCAACATCAAACACCACCCAGAACCTATCTACGGAGCCTCTAAGTATAATAAAAGAGAAGAATGGAAGTACCGGCGACAAGGCCCCAGCTATACTTCTAAACATAAAGTACAACGTCAAATGACATGAAGCCCGGAACAAAGTAGGGCTCACCAAAATCTGCTGAAGAGAGAGTAACTACAAATGAGGATCAAAACCGCCCGACAAACCACCTGCATCCATTGAAGATGCAGCACCCCCAACAAAAGGGACGTTAGTACATATAGAATAGTACTAGTATGTAAAGCAAAATATCCTCTTTCAAAATAGAATGCCAATACAAGAAAGGGAAAATCATAGAAATAGCAACTCACAATCAACAATATCCAAATGCCCAGTTAAAACATAACAATTTTCAAAATACAAAAATAATATATATTTTTGGTTGGGAGATCATTAGTACCGATATACATATGCCACTGTGTATTTTGCACGGAGATTGATCGTGACCCGATCGGCTAGGCCGTCTTCCCTAAAGACATCAACCACAATCACAATCCCAATTACTATCACGAACTTCAGTCATTATCTCAATCACAATCTCAAGCACAATATAAATTACAATTTGCAGCACAATCACCACTATGTGTGCGACATGGCGCCCGATCACAACCCGACCGGCTAGGCCGTCTCACTATAATGCCATGTGGATCGAAATCACCCTTTTCTAGTAATCACCTCATCCCAATAAAGAGGAATATTCTCATCACAACAACCTCATCATAAATAAGGGGAATAATCACAATGCACCCTACACTGGCACAAGTAGTTTCAGGGTTAGGTTATTCCTACCTACCCTTCCTCGGTGACTAACGATAGTCCCAAGAAAATATTTTTTTGTTTTGCACATAAGGGAAACAAAAGTACAATTATATTTTATATTCACCTCTTTATCTTTCACACACAATTATCTTTTATATTATATATATATATATCTTCATTAGTATTTGCAACCATTCACAACATCGTTATTTTCTTGGCTCTCTTGGTCATACTTATGATTCTTCATTCATGTCATGTTGGCTGTATTTCGTATTCCATATTTTCATTTCTTTACTTTCATAGATCATCATCATAAATATCAACAAACAGAATATTCCTGAAATCACAACTTTAGGTTTATTAGCAATGAAGGCTTTAAACACAATGGATTTCTTTTCAAGAAATGGAGTAAATTGATTGGCAATCAACGCACCAAGCGTAAATGTGTAACACATCATTTGTTCTTGAAATACTTTTCAGCAAAAAGGGCAATACACAATTTCAACTCATGAAGACATAAGAGCTCAAATCACATTGGAAATACTTACAAAGCATAGCATTAGTTAAAACAACCACATTTGGGCATGACTTGGGTATATAAGCTTTTAGGAAAATCTATTTTCGAAGTCAGTTTGGAACAGTTGAATCAAGGCTTATTTCATAATCTTCTCCCATCATTTCATTTCCTTGGCACCATTGGCCACAAGTATAACTTTCATTATTGGCACGATGGCCTCGCTTTACATCTCCAACCCATTTCTTTCACTTTCAAGCATCTTTATAGATTACCGACAACATGGCATTTCAAATCAACACTTCAGGTACACATAATCAATTGGAGTTTTAGACGTATGGAGTATTCTTTCCAGGTTAAGCATAATGGACTTTCGTTTGAAACATGACTCAAAGCTATAACATTTTAATACACATATCATTCTTGAACACATTCCAAAAGGATAACATAATGTGATAGGAACATTCGGGACACATTTTGATTACATGATTCTCCACACTTTGCTTACTCGGGACAGTCAAATTTATTGGGAACAACTCGGAACATGGAAATAAGAACTTGAGCCAATCATACTTGAAACTTATGGGAACATCATGGAATTCAATTCTAAGAGAGTAGTTTAGCCAACATACCTTATTTGAGCTTTTCTTAAGTTACTACAACGTCCCAACACTTCTAGCAATAACAATCTATAGGAAGATAGCGAAAATCAGATAATAATTAGACGGATTCTCATGGTGTAACTCTCTGAGGAATTTTGTCAAACACCTAGTATGAAAAATAGTCTACAAAGTTCTACAATGGTAATCCCTTCCTCTCTCAACTTCAACAAGAACTACCTAAAATGGTTCATTAACCCTACATACTAACAACCTATTGACACATGCATGGCCTAATTCCAATCCCACAATATACTTAGACCCTAAAATAACTTGTATGGGTGGTATAGGCCATGAACTTACCTGGATATATGGTGGTCTAGTGATTGACTTCCTTGATTCTTGAAGGTTGGTGCAAGATATGATTAGAATATTAGGTTTCCCCCTTCTCTCCCTAAAATGCTCTTACCTCTCTCCAAAATCATCAGACAATCGTTCCAAAATAAGCCCCAAAGGCTATTTATCAAAATGGGGTCGGGTTATAAAAATAGAAAAATGAACCTTCCGAACTCATGTCTGCGGTCGCAGAACGGACGGCATAACATATATGCGGCCCACAAAAATGGGCCGCAAAAACAATGCCAAGAACTGGGCTGGTCTGGACCGGTCTGCGACAGGTTTGCAGTCCGCAGACCATTTATGCGGCCGTAGAATGGACCGCAGAATGACCCAATAAAATTCTTCATGCCAAATCTGCGATGGAAAATGCAAACCGCGAAATGGACATACGAACGCAGAATGGACCGCAAAACGACCTTCAAAATTCAACAAACTCTCTGCTTAACTCTGTGATGATTATGAGGTCCGGAAAATGGTAATGCGGTCGCGAAACAGACCACAAAACTGCCTTTTTCTGCAAAAATTTCCCATCCACTCCTCAGTGCATTCTTTTACCCAAAAACTCCGTACCGCGGCGAGCAAGCTTACCGCAAAGAATTTCTACAGTCCTCAAACACCTAGGCTTACCTCGGTACCACGAAATCTTAAATTCCTTGGCGAAATTTTTAGGGGCCTTACACCCCTGAATCACTATCACAGATACACACACACACTCAGCCCTGTACGAGTGACTAGCATAAACCCCTCACTAAGCACATATCAAGTGCCTGCACTCACAGGTTATTACCTGACCCCAGAGAGGTGGATCCTAGCCCAAGCACTAATTAGATCAAAGTCAACGATCAATATCACTCAACCCAATATAGGACCTAATGCAGCTTTCCCTCACAATCCATATAAACATTAAACAACCAACGCCACTCAGCCCAATATGGGGCCTGGACGCAAACGTCACCTCACAATCAGTATCAACACGACTCTATAGCACAAGATCAGTCATCAATCCGCTCAAGTATCCATATACCAACGTCTTACAAAATCATAATCAATATACTGCAGAGATTATGCCAACGTGCCACAACTCAGCTGAAACCCATGTCATACATAAGGACACTAACAACATGTGAAATAACATATAAAAAATGCACAGAGACAGAAATATAATACGTGGATATAATATCTTGATTGAAAAATATGACTATGGCTAAGGCAAATAGCTTAACATAGCCAAAATAACCCTATCATGTCTCAACAGATAAGCAAATAGCCTAGACATAATTTCAAGAATAAATAATAGCTCACATAGTCATATAAATGGGGAAAATACTGTATTAAAGAAGCATGATAGCAAAATAAGGCATATAATAGCCTAAAATGTACTCGTATCATGAATAAACATAGTGCACCGCATATACGCACGTTACCTCGTATATACATCACCCCCACCATATAACAAATATCATAGCCAATCGGAAAATATCCTCAATCCAAGCATACGCAAGATACGTACCTCATCCAGCTAGTCTTCTACCTCGAATCGTGTCAAAACCTTGCTCTAACCCTCTAGTCACGCAAATCCAAGCAAAACATAATCTAAAGAAGTCAACAATACCATAGGAAGTAATCCCAAGCTTCAGTCTTTGAAGAAATTCCCAAAAGTCAACCCGAGCTCGCGTATCCGAAATCCGAAACCAATACCAAAATCGATAACCCATAAACTCCAAGGTAGTAGTGAAATTACTCTTCAAAATCTCCTCTTCTCAAAGTATAGGGCTCAAAATATGAAAAAAATGGGTAATAACCCAAAAATGGCAACTTAAATACTCTGCCCAGCAGTACACGTCGCGATCGCGGCACCACAATCGCGATCGCGATTCACAAAAATTCATACTGCCTCAGATTCTTCATCATGAACGCGGACAATAGCATGAACATGAAGGCCAGTGGCCTCACCACTACGCGAATGCGAGGATCCTTATGCGAATGCAAACCTCTATCGACCGATCTCCTTCAGCATTTCGCGAAAGTGAAGCCAAATGCACAAATGTGATAGCCAGCTCCCACATCACTCCATGAGCGTGACCTATGTAATGAGAATGCGATGCTTAAATCACTAGCGACCAAAAGCACCTACGTGATCGCAAAGCTCCTTCAACAATCAAATCTCATCAGATACCCCAGAAAATCATAAAAACAAACTCAACCAATATGGCTCGAAACCACCCCGAATCACACCTGAGCCCCATGAGACCCAGTCCAATCGTACCAACAAGTACAAATACATTATCCAAACTAATCCGAAGCCTTAAAACAACACAAATAACATTAAAACTAAGAATCAAAGGTCAAGATCATTCTCTCATCTTTCAAATATTCCAACTTCGTGGAACTCGTCTGAATCACACTAAAACACTCCAGATCACAACCAAACATTTTACACAAGTCTCAATAAACTAAATAAACTAATCCCAGCACTTAAAATCACAATAGGAGTTTTATAATACCGAAGTCAGCTTCCGGCCAAACCTATGAACTCTCCAATTCTTCAAACTGCCAACTTTCGATAAATAGGGCCAAAACCTTCTAGGAACATCCAAATTCAAATATGAAATTATGCCCAAGTTCAAAATCACCATATGAACCTATTGAAACCATTAAATCCTAATTTAAAAATTATTTACACAAAAGTCAAACCTTGATCAACTCTTCCAACTTAAAGCTTCCAAATTGAGAATTACTCTCCCAAATCAACTTCGAACCTCTATATATTAAAACCAACCATATACGCAAGTCATAATGCATCATATAAAACTACCCAAATCTCAAACCACTTAACAAAATGATAAAAATTAAAATGATCGGTTGGGTCGTTGCACTTACGCAAATTAATATTAGTCATGATTGCTTTTGAAATAGGATTTGCAATTTTGTCTTTTGAACCTGATTCTAATAATGATGTGGTAGTCCGATAAATTTATATAAACTATCAATTGGAAATGAGGTACATACATGGGTGTCGGACAACCAGGCTCTTTGATTGATTTTCTTAATGTGGCCAAAAGAAACCTTTTCTAATTCAGGACCTTTATCATTAAACTAAACATCAAAGCCCTTGAAGCCATGCCATTCATGTATATCTGCAATAGTATAAGACCGAGTTAGATAGTTTAAAATGCTTACACTTACTAATCACTTTATCAAAACATAGCCAATCATTGAGGAAAATTAAGAATGTCCTAGTTCATTTTGATCAAACCAAGCTCCAAGAGATTTCTTTCAAAGTGATCCCTGCTCAAAGTATTGGTAAATATGTCAATCTGCTCCTTTGTCTTGAAAAATTTCATAGAGATGTGACCCTTTTCTATATTGTCCCTCAAGAAGTGATGCCTCACATTAATATGCTTTGTTCTTTTATAGTTTACCAGGCCTTTGCCAAGTTCGTTGCACTTGTGCTATCATAGTTTATAGGAACCCATTCAATCATTAATTCATAATCCTCTAGCTATTGTTTGATCCACAATAACTAAGCACAACATGAGCCAGCAACTACATACTTAGTTCTGTTGTTGACAAAGCTATAGCAGTTTGTTTCTTTGAAGCCCATGAGATCAAACATGAACCAAGGAAGTGAGTCATCCCAGATGTATTCTTGCTATCAACCAGATAACCTGCATAATCAACATCAGCATATCCAATCAACACAAATGAATCACCAAATGGATATCAAAGAACCAAGTCCTGAATACCTTTGAGATATCTCAGGATCCTTTTAACAGCTTTGAAATGCGACTCATTGGGATTAGACTAAAATCTTGCACACAACCCCACACTATACACAATATCTGGTCTATTTGAAATCAATTAGAGCAAGGATCCAATCATACCCCTATAGTTATTTTCATCAATGAAGGAACTAGATTCATACATATCCAACTTGGTTGCAGCTGCTATAAGAAAATCAATTGTTTTTGCATTATCCATCTCAAATCTCTTGCATAATTCCTTGATGTACTTCTGTTGATGTATCATTGTTCCTTTTTTTGTCTACTTAACTTGTAGTCCAAGGAATCAATTTAGTTCTCTATCATACTCATCTCAAGTTCACTGCCCATGAGAGTAGCAAACTCATTACATAAACGATTCATTTGTGGCCCCAAAGATGATGTCATAAATATATATTTGAACAATCAACAAGCTCTTTCCGCTTTTCAACAGAGATAATTTGTTGTAAATTTTACCGCGTGAGTACCTGTTCTCTAGGAGAAATTTTGATAAGCTTTCATACCATGCCCTAGGCGCTTACTTTATGCCATATAATGCTTTGTCCAATTTGTACACATCATTGGAGGGCTCTCAAATCCTGAAGGTTGCCGAACATTTAAGCAATTCACGTAATCGTTGACCTCTTCACAATTGATTCTGAGTAGCTTTATCAAGATCATAAGTAAATTGTGCAAAGGCTTCTAATTCTATGAATTGTGCTAGTTCTAATTTTAATTTACCAGCTACTTGTTTCATGGCTTTTATTTGAGTTGCGGACCCCACTCTGGAAACGGAGATACCCACATTAATAGCAGGTCTGATTCCAGAATTGAACAGGTCGGCGGATAAGAAGATTTGTCCATCAGTAATGGAAATTACATTAGTAGGAATATAAGCCGAAACATCTCCTGATTGGGTTTCAACTATTGGTAAGGCGGTCATACTTCCTTCTCCTAAACTAGAACTTTATTTAGCGGCTCTTTCCAAAAGGCGTGAAGGTAAATAAAAAACATCTTCTTCTTTTAAATACCTATTAAGAAAAGTACTTTTCACATCAATTTGATACAGCTTGAAGCCCATGTATGATGTAAATGCAATAAGCATTCGTATAGCCTCTATTCTGGTAACTAAAGCAAAAGTCTCATCATAGTTGATGCCTTCTTCTTGATTGTAGCCTTGCATAACCAATCTTGCCTTCTTTCTAGTGATATTTCCCTAATCATCAAACTTGTTTCTAAATACCCACTTTGTTCCAATGACTGTCCTATCATTTGGGCTGGGAACCAGGTGCCATACTTCATTTCTTTCAAACTAGTTAAGTTCCTCTTGCATAGCTACTATCCAGTCAGCATCTACAAGGGCCTCTTTTATTTTCTTTAGCTCAATCATTGATATGTAGTACATGAAGGGATTACATTTATAAACTTTGATCTTGTTACAATTCCAGATTCAATATGTGTGAGAACATTTGTGATTGGATGAGAACTCTGGTGCTTCCAAGCTCTTACTTGAGAGTCATGAGTTCCATTATTTCCTTCCTGTTCCACAGAGGGACCAGGTTCATTGACTCCTGAAGTGTTTTCTAGATCTATACCTCTACTTGTTGTATATCATGCTCAACCTTCAGAGGACCAGGTTCTTGCGTTTGTTCTTCAGAATTCCCTAGAAGTTCTTGGTTTGTTTGGCCATCATACATTTGTGTGAGTCCAAATTCTCCATCATCAGTAGCATGTATACCTTTCTCAGCCAAGTGGCTAGTTTCATAAAAAAATCGCATGGATTTTCTTCAACACACATAGTCCTTTTACTAAATACTTTAAAGCTTTACTTTGTGGAGAATAACACAAAAAGTTACCCTCACACTTTAGCATCAAATTTTTCTAAAGCCTCTTTACCATTATTGTATACAAAACACTTACTAACAAAACCTCTTAGGTGAGTATATTAGGTTTTCTGCCCTTAATAATTCATAGGGAGTCTTTTTAATTATTGTCCTAATCATGTACCCTTCTTATAATATAACATGCAGTATTTGCAACTTCAACCTAGATGAATTTGGGAAGGCCACTAGCAATCAAAATATTCTAGCCATGTCTTATAGGGTCCTAAGTGTTAGTAAATTATAATCAATGTTATTATTTACAATAAACTCAAGAAAGATCACATTTTCAAATTCAGTTCCATGGTCATATCTAATGCTAGTAGCACGAGTATTCATTTTCCTTTGCAATTTATTAATAAAAGTTATAAACATAACAAATATCTCCTCTTTAGTTGTAAGAAATATGGTCCATGTAAATCTAGAGTAGTCATCAACAATCACAAACACATACCTTTTCCCTCATCTACTTTGAACCCTTATAGGTTCATGTAGATCCAAGTATAAGAGTTCTAGAGAATGAGAAGTACTTATAACTTTCTTTGATTTGAAATGAGGATCTGACATATTTACCTTTAGCACAAGTATCACAAATTTTATCTTTTTTGAATTTTAATATTGGAAAACCAAGAACCAGGTCCTTCGTAATCAGTTTATTTAACAATGAGAAACTAACATGCCCTAATCTCTTATGCCACAGAAAGAAATCAATATCAAGTTCACTAAGGTATAACCATTTATTTTTAGGTGAAGATATGATATCTCCTGTGTAAACGCTTTTGTGCCTTTTCCCTTGATAAAATTCAGTTTATTTTTAGGTTCCATGAGATTTCATTTGTAACCATGCAGTTTTCAAAATTAAACAGAATCCAATTTCACACATACAAGAAACACTCATCAAGTTGTGTTTTAAACCTCTAACATAGTATATATTTTTAATAGCATGAGAGTGTGCACTACCAACCTTACCTATGACAATTATATCACATTCCTTACCATTTTTAAAGCCAACACTCCCTCCTTCATAGGCTTTCAGTGAGACGAAATATTCTCTTTTTTAATTCATGTGGGGGAATCAAGTACTATCAACATACCACCAGTTTTTGCTTTCCCTTTTCTTAGCCTACAAAAATATTCAATTGTTAGCTTTAGGAATCCAGGCTAGCTAGGGTCTCTTTATTTGAGTAAAAAGATTAATCAAATTCTTTTTAGTCCCACCTGGAAGTCTTACACCTTTCAGCGAAGAACCAGGTTTATTATCCTTCTTATTTTAGCATATGCATCATTTTTCTGGTTTGATTTAATCCTAGCCGTGTATGTTTCTTTAAAGTGACTGCTATTACCGTAGTGTATGCATAAGGGATTGTCAGGAATATCAACATACTTGCTATGAGTGTTATAGAGGGTTTTGGGCTTAGTATGTACTAATCCTTTCTTATTGTTACTGTGATTCTCATGCATGCTAAATATTATTTGTGAAGACCTGGTCCATTTGTAATTTTTTTCCAATTCATGCTTAGCCTTATCCAGATTTTCTTGTAGTATTCTAGCCTTCGCAGATTCAACTAAGAGATTGGTGTTGACCCTCTTAAGTTTACTCTCTAGTTTCACCTGAATCTTTGTAGCTGGTTCCTTGCCTTTAATGAGAGCATCAAGAAGTTTTGCGCTCTCAATTTTTGAGGCTACTTTTTATCTTCTAGTGTAAGAAACTGGTCCTTTAGATCAGTGATAAAAAATTTCAGATTTTCTTTACTTATAGATCTTTATGCTCAAACCGATGCCATGCATAATCACTCATTAACAGGTCTTTTGCAGTAAAAAGCTTTTGATATGCATCATCAGGACACCAAAAGGAGAGATCAATTTCTTCCTAGTATACAATAGAATTGTTGTTCTTAGTGTCCTGAAAACTTACAGGTTCTTCGTCATCATCAACATCAGAGTCTGAGTTTGCCATTAGAATAAGAAGTTCTTCAGGTTCTAAATCACTATCTTCCTTGTCCATCAATGACTGGTCCACTTTATTACATTCCCCATCATCAGATTCATCAATTGAAGATGTTTGTATGGCAGCCAATGCTCTCTTCACAATTTTATCCATCGTTCTTTTGGTCAACCTGCCGCTAGGAACTCGATCACTTTTATGCTATTTTGCCTTTTCAGGATTGTTCTTCTTCCACTCAGTTTCTCATAGTGGGCAGTCTTAATGAAGTGACCTTTCATACTGCACTTGTAGTATCTATATGTGTTGCTTTTCTCAGTTACTTTAGGTTTGGATGAGCTACCCTTTTTCAGAAATCCACCTTTACTGATTACTCTTTAAAAACATCTAGTAAGTAGTGTCATATCATCTTCTTCGGTATCCTGCTTCTAAGTGGACTTAACAACCAGGTTCTTGGTCTTACGGGGTTCTATAGCTTGACTAGAGGATCTAAATTAAACTTTAACTCATATGTTTCCAGGTTGCCGATGAGATCATCAAAACTCAAAGTATTCAGATTCCTTTCTTCAATAATTGCATTGACCTTGCTATCCCATGAGGGTGGCAATATACTTAGAATTATTTTTGATAATTTGTTCTTGGGGATAACTTTCCTAAGAGATATCAACTCATTAATGATTTATATAAGCCTTGTATACATCTTTAGAATAGTTTTCCCCTTTTTCATCTTGAATAATTCATACTGCTTGATTAGCGTGTCAATTTTTTTACTTTTTAACTTGAGACGTGCCTTCATGTCCGCACTGCAAGACATCCAATATAGACTTGCATCTCTACATGTTGAGATTCTATTGTATTCATCTGGTCCAATGAAACATATCAAGATCGTTTTGGCCTCAGCATTCTTTTGCACTCGCTTGACATCTTCTTCAAAATATTTGTCTCTTTGGCTTTGGTCCAATGGGAATACCTTTGTCGTCAACATGGAAATCTTAGTTCCTTTCTCAATAATATCCCAAAGCTTTAAGTCTTCTTGTTCCAGAAAGTCGTTCATCCTTTTTTTCCACCAACCATAATTTCCATTAAAAACAATGGTGGCCTAACAGTTGATTTCCCTTCTTGAGTGTCTGGTGGTGCAACCATGGTAGACCCTTTCAAGGATGTTACCCTCTTATGAAAGAATCTTCTCTAATATTAATTGTTATTTTGGAGTTCACTTAAGTCACAAGAAGTGGGATTGAATTATGTCTTGTCGGATTTTTGCAATCTAAAAGAACCAGGTTCTTTTACTAAACTAACATCCATAAACAAAAGGTAAAGTGCGGAAATTATATAGCATATTGATGTTACGTGGAAAATATCCTTGCTCAAGGAAGTAAAAAGTACAACCTACTCCAGTAGGATTTAGTTTAAAACTTCTCTAACTTCACTAAGTAGGTTTAGATCTTAACTTTATAACCAATGGGACTAACTCTATTATCCTAATGCCTACAATTAATCCAAATTGTAGCTACCCCTTCCCAAACTAACTCTAGTCTAAGAAGCGAACATGAAAACTCAAAGTTTTTGCACTAACCTTTAGTTTCATTTTTCAAAAATAAATAAGTTACAATTTAGAATAATTGACTCAATCTAAACAACTAAAGTTTCAAAAGTTAATATTTGGCCGCTCCGCATCTGATCAACTTTCTACACTTCATCAGCTATGAATCTAGTTCTTACATTATCAGTATAACATATTTAACCACCAGTCAGTAGCATAACAACCTGTTCATAAAGTCTTATTCTTTCAACACAATTTATTCTGATTTATTAATCATCAAAGTATAACATGTGCTCAGCTTAAATACGCGCATTATTTTTATACATTAATTTTATGCTCGTCATAAGGTTGAAGGCTAGAGAGAGAAGAGAGCTCTTCACTATCAATGCTATCTTGAGATGAGAATCTAATGCTCTCTTTAGTAGCTTGCATTCATTAAATGCATTATCTAACCCTCCTACATTATGAGATTCATAGATTTTTCAAGAAAACCTCTAGAACTCAAGCCTTCAAATTATAGGGTTTGGACCTAGTAGAGTATTTTTATGAAGGGAAATTGGTATGTAAAAAGCTATTCATAAAACCTTAGAAACTAGCTTGGAAATTAAAGGGTTTTATTGATAAAGAAGATGAATAGTATTCGATTTTATTTAATGATATCCTTTTGAGTTTTAATGGCGTGACTAGTGTCCACAACGCTTTTTATGAAGAATTTAGAGTTAAAACTCAAGAAGTTTCCTTTAACCGGTGAAGTATGAACTTTTACTAAACTTGTGAACTTATACGTAGTAACAAGTATTGTCGTAACGCGTTATTGATTTGCGTGAGTTTACATATGTAGATTGTGAATCATTGGCTTTGTTGGATCACATGGGTAAGATTTAGAAATATATTTGAGATACGTTGAAACTTAATACCTTCGAAACTTTTTGTCAAATTTATATCGCAAAGTAATTTAAAAATAAATTTTAAGTATGGGACCTAGCTTGCGGGGGCGATTGGATTGCACCATCTCCTGCATAGCACAATGTTTAACTACTATTGATATTATTTTCTTAATATGTAACATGATGTTAGTTTTAATACTAAATAAAGGAGAAAAAATAGTTGCTGATATATATATATATATATATATATATATATATATATATATATATATATTAGTAAATATAAAGATATTTGGAGTTACTTGAGTTCACTGAGATTGACCTTAAATATCTTTTCGTATTAGATCTTAAAACTACACGTGCCGGTATAGGCGAAGAACCTATCTAATTGTCAAAACTACGGCAGAGTGCCACCACGAGAGAGTACTATTGTATTACTTTATTGGTATGGCTGAGTCGATTCGTGTGGCATAACAAAGAGACGACCTAGGGTATATAATATATGCTGAGGTACATAACCTAATTGATATTTTTTGCGTCAGTGATGGTAAAGTGATCCGATAAATAAAATATCTCACATGATTCCGCTAAAGCTTAATGCTAAAGGAAGACTTTGAAATGTATTTCTACATTATTATTTTATTTTATTGTCTAAATTGTTAATTGATAGAAGCGTTTCTGTCTTATATCAATTGTTATGGCATATTTCATATTTCCTTAAGTCTTGTCCCATTTATTTTTGGAAAATGGGTCATAATTCGTACTAGGCCTGTGAAGCTATGACCCGTTGGTCAAATTTTTATTTTTATTTTCGGGGACAGAGCTTGAGCAGCTTAAGCCCCGTGGATAGGAGAGCTCCACATCTAGTGTTGCTACTTTAAGTGAGACTCCACACTTGTACTTGTAGAGGATTTTAGTACTACTCATTTGAGTTACTGGGATATGCCTCAAATGACTATTTTGTTTCGTGTGATAGAAATTTCATAGACAATAGTAGTATTAACTTTGTGTAACAACCCGATAGGTCGTTTTGAGTACTAGCTTTTATTACCGTATTCCGAGACCTCTTATAGATCCATTTGTTATTTTTTTTATTTGCGTGCGTGGTCCGTGTTATTTTCTAGAAAATTTTTCATAAAAATTTGAAGAAAAAGTAAGTTTTGGCTTAAAATGAGACTTGACAACCGTCAATATTCTTGTAAACGGCCTCGGATTGGTGTGTTTTCGATTTCGGTATGTTCGTATGATATCTTTGTACTTGTATGCACATTTGGTTGGGGTCCAGGGTGACCCGAGCGTATTTTGGCACGTTATGTGAAAATTTGTGAAAATGAGTTTTCATGTTGAAAATCATGAGTTTTGAAGATCGATTCCATTTATTTGATATTATTTTTGATGATTTGAGGTATCAAGCAAGTTTGTAGGATGTTATTACACTTGTGTTCATATTTCTTTTGGAGCCCGAGTGGCTCGGGTGAGTTTTGGATGTGTTACGGAAGAGTTTGATTGATTTTTGAACTGCTGGTGCATTCCCGTTCTGGTGTTTAGTCGCAGATCTTGCATTTATGAGGTCTGGCTCGCATTTGTGAACCCAGTTTTTTCAGTCATTAGATTGCATTTGCAAAATAGGGCTGGGGGTGGGGGTGGGGGTGGACATCGCATTTGCGAAGGGAACCTCACATTTGCGGACTGGGTGTAGTTAGCATTTGTGGACATTCCTCCGCTTTTGCGAACTCTGGTAGCTATTGACAGCTTCGCTAATGCGAATCTTTTATCTGCATTTGTGATGGAGGGCTAATCACATTTGCGAGATTAATCTGGCATTTGCGACATCTGTACACCTGATGCACTATTCACATTTCCGACCAGTGTCTCGCATATGCGGGCATCGCGTTCTGCGTAAAAGAGGGAAAAATGAGGACTTAACTCATTTTACACCATTTCTCAACCCCAAATACTCTAGAGGCAATTTTTGAAGAATTGTTTCTTCTCAAGTTCATTGGACAACTCTAATTCATTTTCTATCAATTTTTCATTACTTTTCATGAGTTTTTAATATTAAACTTACGAATTTTATGGTAGAAATTAGGGATTTTTGGGTAGAATTTAGGAATTTTATAAAATTGAGATTTAGACCTCAAATTAAGGCTGGATCTCGAAACAAATCACATAGCCGGGCTCGAGGGTGAATGGGTAATCGAGTTTTGGTCCAAATCTCAGATTTTGAGCAAGCGAGCCCAGGGTTGACTTTTTCAATTTCTACAAGATTGAACAGTTTCATTCGTGGGTAGTTTCTAAATCTTATTTTGAATTGCTGGAATGATATTTAGCTAGATTTGGTTGGTTTGGAGGCTTGTTCGAAAGGAAAAGCCATGGTTGATTATTGAGTTGGTTGCGCAAAGAGGTAAATATTGTGTCTAACTTTTATTTGAGGGAATTAGGACTTGTTGGTCTATTTGTTATGTGAATTATGTGCGGAAAGGGCGTATATGCAAGGTGACGAGTGCATATGCATTGTCATGGGTTAAAGCATGCTGGTTGGGTTGTTTACTTCCATGTCTTCATTTACTCCATGTTATCTCTTGTTACATGCTTTGATGCTACATGTTTTTACTTGTTATTCATTGCCTTATTATCTGTCATTTAGCTATTACCTGTTTCGATTTATTCAATTCTCACTCAATATCTGCTTACCTGCTACATGTTCCTAGCTACAGTAATTGTATATTTTTATTGTCTCATACTTTTACTTGCTTTTATTGTCCTTATATTTACTTGATGCACTTTATTATGTTATTCCGATTATGTGAGCCATTTAGCTATTCTTGTATTAATGAATTGTCAAAGTTTGGGATTACAAGGTATTGGTAGTTCCTTAATATTCTGCACGTTTTATTTCCCTTTTGTGTTGAGATTACGTAATTAGTTGTATTGAGTTATTTATGTTAATGAATTGATATTGGGAACGGGTTGTGCACCGCAACAGTATTAAAATGAATTGATATTGGGATCGGATTGCATTGTGCAACAGATAGTAATATGATATGAAATTGGGATCGGGTTGCACACTGCAATAATTATTGTGATAAATGTTAGGATCGGATTGCATGTCGCAAGAAAGTATAATGTTCTATGGTTGTTTGTAGTTGAAGATTTTATCTCGTAACTATTTATTGCATCCTCTATGTTATATTGTAGTTATGTGACTTGCCATGGTGGTTGGCTTGGTTCTGGGTGAGGTTCGGAGTGAAATGGGACACTTAGTCCCAAAGTTGAAAGCTTAAGTTGAAAGAGTTTACCGGAGTTTGCCTTTTGTGTAAACGACTCCAGAATGCAGTTTTGACGGTTCTGATAGCTTCGTATGGTGATTTTGGACTTAGGAGCCTGCTCGGATATTGATTTTGGAGGTCTGTAGGTCATTTTGGCTTGAATTGGCATAAGTTAAAAAGTTTAAGGTTTAGAAGATTGAGAAGTTTGACCAAGAGTTGACTTTATTGGTGTTAGGGTCAGATTCTGATTCCGAGAATTGGAATAGGTCCGTTGTTTCATTTGCGACTTGTGTGCAAATTTGAGGTCAATCGGACTTGGTTTGTTATGAATCGGCGTTAGTTTTGGAAGTTGGAGGTTCATGATTTCAATAGGTTTGGATTGGGCTGCAAGTCGTAGAATCGATGTTGTTTGATGTAATTTTAGGCCTCGAGTAGGTTCTTTATGTGTTTTTGAACTTGATGGTATGTTTGAACGGAGTCTAGGGGCCCTAGATGTGATTCAGATTGAATTCGGAACTATTTGAGACTTGGTAGGACATCTGTCCAGCTGAAGATCTGGTGCAATCGCACTTGCGCATTTGGGCCGTTGGTACGGCACCGCAGATGCGACCTGTGAGCTGCGGAAGTGATTAGGGGCCATATGGGCTGTGACCGCAAGTGCGGTCCTTCCTCAACAAAAGCGGGCTCGCAGAAGCAAGCCATGATCGGCAGAAGCGGAACTGCAGAAGCGGTTTGTGACCACAGAAGCGGATGATCCTGGCATAAGTGAAAGTCGCACCTACGATGGGATTTCCGTAGGTGCGGAGCCGCAGAAGTGGTTTGTGATCTCCAATTTTTCATATAGTGCACTTCTTCCACTTATCTTGGGTATGGATTGGTTATCACCCTATCATGCTATTCTTGATTATCACGCCATAATGGTGACATTGGCTATACCAGGTTATTGCGGTTGGAATGTAGGGGTACTTTGGATTACGTTCCTAGTAGGGTTAGGGATCCGGATATTCCGGAGACTGCCTTTAGGAATCAGTATGGTCACAATGAGTTCCTTGTGATGTCATTTGGGCTGACCAATAAGCATTCATGCACCTGATGAACAGTGTATTCTAGCCATACCTTGATTCATTCTTCATTGTGTTTATTGATGACATCTTGGTGTACTCCCGGAATCGAGAGGAACATGAGCACCATTTGAGGATTGTGCTCCAGACCTTGAGAGAAAAGAAGTTGTATGCAAAATTCTCAAAATGTGAATTCTGGCTTAATTCGGTGGCGTTTTTAGGTCATGTGGTGTTGAGTGAGGGGATCAAAGTAGATTCGAAGAAGATTAAAGCAGTTCAGAGTTGGCCCAGACCGTCTTCAGCTACTGAGATCTGGAGTTTCCTTGGTTTGGCTGGATATTATCGCCGTATTGTAGAGGATTTCTCATCTATTGCTGCACATATGACCAGATTGAATCAGAAGGGTTCTCCTTTCAGATGGTCCAAGGAGTGTGAGGAGAGCTTTCAAAAGCTCAAGATTTCTTTGACTATAGCCACAATGTTAGTATTGTCTGACTTTATGGCGTGCCGTTATCCATCATCTCTGACCGGGGCACGAAGTTTACATCACACTTCTGGAGAGCCATACAACGTGAGCTAGGCACACGGGTTGAGTTGATTTCAATATTTCACCCCCAGATGGACGGACAGTCAGTGCACACCATTCAGATATCATAGGATATGCTTTGTGCCTGTGTTATAGATTTCAGGGGTTCTTTGGATCAACTCTTCGCTTGTGGAGTTTGCCTACAACAACATGTACCAATCGAGCATTCAGATGGCTTCTTACGAGGCCCTATGTGAAAGGCGGTGTCGTTCTCCAGTTAGTTGGTTTGAGCGGGAGAGGCTAAGTTATTTGGCATAGATTTGGTTCGAGATGCATTAGAGAAGGTCAAGTTGATCCAGGATCGGCTTCGTACAACACAGTTTAGGCAGAAGATTTATGCCGATCAGAAGGTTCGTGACATAGCATTTATGGTGGGAGAGAGGGTTTTTCTCTAGGTTTTACCCATGAAGGGTATGATGAGGTTCGGGAAGAAGGGCAAGTTGAACCCTAGGTATATCGGCCCTTTTGAGATCCTTGAGAGAGTGGAAAAGGTGGCCTACAAGCTTGCGTTGCCACCTATTTTATCTGCAGTTCATCTGGTGTAAAATGCTTCCATGCTCCGGAAGTATTATAGTGATCTGCCATGTGTTCTAGATTTGAGCTCACTCAAATTGGACAAGGATTTGTCTTATATTAAGGAGCCAGTAGCCATCTTGGACAGGTAGGTTCGAAAGTTGAGGTCAAAGAGCATTGCTTCAGTAAAGTTTCAATAGAGAGGTCAACCAGTCGAGGAGGCGACTTGGGAGACCGAGCATGATATGCGTAGCCGTTATCCTCATCTTTTCACCACTTTCGGTATGTCTCTACACTCGTTTGAGGACGAACGTTTATTTTAGGAGGGGGAAGATGTAATGACCCGGCCGGTCGTTTCGAGTATTTTAGCCTCGTTTCCCTATTTATTGCCTGCTCTATGTTATATTGTGGTTTTGTGACTTTTTTGGGTGATTGGTTTGGTTTCAGGTGAGGTTCGGAGTGAAAGGGAAAACTTAGTCCCAAAGTTAGAAGCTTAAGTTAAAAGAGTTAACCGAAGTTTGACTTTTGCATAGAAAACTCTGAAATGGAGTTTTGACTGTTCCAATAGCTTCATATGGTGATGTTGGACTTAGGAGCGTGTTTGGATATTGATTTGGAGGTCTGTAGGTCGTTTTTGCTTGAATTGGCGAAAGTTAAAAAGTTAAAGGTTTAGATTGAGAAGTTTGACAGAGAGTTGATTTTATTGGTATTGGCGTCAAATTTCGATTCCGGGAGTTGGAATAGGTCCGTTGCATCTTTTATGACTTGTGCGCAAAATTTGAGATCAATCGGAGTTGATTTAGTATGAATCAGCATTAGTTTTGGAAGTTGGATGTTCATGGTTTCAATAGGTTTGGATTGGGTTGCGATTCGTAGAAGCCATGTTGTTTGACGTGATTTTAGGCCTTGAGTAGGTTTGTTATATGTGTTGGAACTTGATGGTATGTTTGGACGGAGTCTCGGAGTTCCAGGATGTGATTCAGATTGAACCCGGAACCATTTGAGACTTGGTAGGAAATCTGCACAACTGAAGATCTGGTGCAATCGCACCTGCGCATTTTAGGCCGCAGGTGCAACACTGCAGATGCGGTCTGTGAGCTGCATAAACGATTGGGGGCCAAGTGGGTAGTGACCGCAGGTGCGGTCCTTCCTCCGTAGATGCGGGCTCGCAGAAACGAGCCATGGTCCGCAGAAGCAGTTTGTGATCGCAGAAGCGGAAGGTCCTAGCTTAAGTGAAAGTCGCACCTGCGATGTGATTTTCGCAGGTGCGGAGCAGCAGATGCAGTTATTTGGTCCACATAAGTGAAACCACTAGGCAGAAAAGGGGCAGATCGAGGGTTTGTTCCCATTTTTCATCTTTTGAGTTAGAAACCTCAGTTTTGGACAATTTTGTGACAGATTTTCAAGGAGTTGATCGGGGTATGTGATTTTAACTTGAATTTGACTATGATACATGAATCAATCATTGTTTATATAATCTAACTAGTGTTTTGAGTTGGAAAAATTGGGAAAATTTGTGAAAACTTCCTAAGCTATAGTTTGAGGATTTGAAGGTCCATTTGAGGTTAGAATTGAATAATTTTAGTATGGTTGGACTTGTTATTGAATGGGTGTTCGGATTTTGTAAGTTTTGTCGGGTTTCGAGATGTGGTCCCGGGTGATGAATTTTGAGTTGATTTTTTATTTTCTTTAAAGATTGCAATTTCATTATCTAGAATAGTTTCGTATTGTATTTATAGTATAAATTATTTTGACTAGATTCTAGCCGTTCGGAGTTCGATATTCGCGGGAAAGGCTTACTAATGAATTTAGTTAGCTCGTTTGAGGTAAGTATCTTGCCTAACTTTGTGTGGGGGAACTTTCCCTTAGAATTAGAGTTATTTTGTGTCATTTGTGGTATGTGAAAGCTGTGTACGCAAGGTGACGAGTGGATACACGGGCTATATGTGGTAATTTACCGGTTAAACCTTTGTAGATTCTTCTCAGGCCTTTAATCAAATTGTCATAACATGTTATATCTATCATCGTTAATCTATCCTTACATGTTTTATTTGACATTGTTAATACTTGTCCTGTCTCTTACTTGTTATTTTCCCTTACATGCTTAGTTGAAGTTATTGTTTTCCTTATTGCCTTGTTAATTATTTAACTGTTGAGTTACCTTACTTGAAGTTGTTTTTTTCTTGGAATGTCTTATTGTTGAGTTTTAGTGTTGAAGTTGTAAAAAGTTGTGATCACATTGAGGCAAAGTTGTATTGTTGAAATACCATTCTTGTCAAGCTATTCACTTTTAGTTGCTATTGTTGAGACTCTTGTACACATTGTGGTTAATCCATGGGCTATTTGTTGTGAAAACATTAATATTGTTGATTCTTTTGGCAAGTTATGGTATTTGGGCACTTGAGGTGCGAGTTGTGGTATGTTGTGATATTCATACGCATGCTGTGGTAAAAGACTAGGGGTTGATACGCATGCGGTGAGATAAGGTGGGCTAAAAATGCGGGTAGCTATTTCAGGAAAAATAATTTTCAAAAACTAAATGTAAGGCTCTCATGGTGGTATAGGAAAGATTGTGATTGTGAAATGCAATTACGAGGTAGTACCTCGGTTGTGTTTCTTATTGTTATCTCTCATTTACCTCACTTTTATTTGTCTGCATTGTTTCCTTGATGTTCTTATTATGTGTTCCTTCCTTGTTGCATTTATTGCTTTAAATTCAGTTGCAATCTAGCTTGTTGTATTTCCTTATTGCCTCATTTTCCTCCTTTACATTCTTAAACTGTATTATACTTGTTCAATTTCTTATTCTTATCCTAGTATGTGTCTTGACCTGACCTCGTTACTATTCTATCGAGGTTAGGCTTGGCACATCTGCAAATCTTTTTGGGCATATCCAGGTACCTCATACTAGGCTAGGCACCAGTGAGTAGAGCGTCCAGATCGAAGAATTCAAGGTATAAGTGCCGGCGTCCGCAGGCCTCAGAGTCACCTTCTGTCCTTGTTCTCTATTGCATACTCTTTATTTAGATAATGATGTATTAGGGATGTTCAGTATACTCGTGTAGAGCTTATGACTCAGTCTCACCTTTGGGAGTTGTTATCAGTTTTATTGTGGAGTTCGTTTATGATAGCTGGTTGGTTTAAATTTGAAGTTCAATTATTATTTCCGTTATTTCTTCATGTATGTTACGCTTACCTAGTCTTAGAGACTAGGTTCCATCACGACATCCTACCGTTGGAGATTGGGGTCGCGACACTGCTATAGACTTGAGGTAGAGCGGCTCGACATTCGCAGTCCTTGAAGTCCCGTTTTATCATGTTTTACTGTTTATCTAATTTCAGACCATATTTGTAGTATTCTAGTTTCTCATGTACTTGTGACTCCGAATTTGTGGGAGTAGTTTAGTACCACATTATTTATATAAATATTTTATTCATTTATGTGTTTACCAATTCCTAATTATCATTACTCTGTTATAAATTGTTAAAACTGGTTAAGTAATTAGCTAATGTTGGCTTGCCTAGCAAGTGGATATTAGGCGCCATCACAGCCCCACGGTTGGGCTTTCGGATTGTGACAAGTTGGTATCATAACACTATGTTGCCTAGGTCTCACAAGTCGTGAGCCAGCTTAGTAGAGTCAGGAGGACGGAGACGTCAGTACTTATCTTCTAGAGGCCATAGGGCTTTAGGAAATTTCACTTCTTTCTTTCTCTATCGTGCGACTTTATTCTATCACTGAAGCTTGAACCATTCTGTTCTTGTTCTCTCGCAGATGGTGAGGATACGCACATCATCCATAGTCGGGTAGGAGCCGGTGCCCTAGGTTGCAGTAACAACTATGGTAGGGGCCAGGGATGAGGTAGGGGCCGAGGCAGATGTAGAGCTCAGCCTAGAGCACACGCAGTAGCACCTATCATAGAGCCTCAAATCGAGCACGAGCAGGAGGTTTCTATTCAGACCATGCCAGTTAGTCCAGCTCAGGTCCTGGAGGGGTTCATAGCCACTCCCGTACTTCAGGATGCTCTAGTCTGCCTGGTTGTCCTTATAGAGAGTATGGCCCAGGCCACTGTATTTCCTGTAGCACCAGCCATCTCTCAGGCTGGGGGAGGAGCTTAGACTCCTGCTACTTACACTCCGAAGTAGATAGCTCCCATATATCAGTCTTCGGTGGTTCCAGTTGTTGGAGTGGTTTATCCCGTTATAGCTACACAGCCAAGCGAGAGGCCCGCTATGTCGTTAGAGGGGTTGAAGAGGTTGGACGAGTTCACCAAACTCTTTCCTATTCATTTTGGTGGTACACCTTCTGAGGACCCACAAGATTACTTGGATCGCTGCCACGAGGTGTTGTGTGACATAGGTATTGTGGAGTTCAAAGGATTCGACTTTGCCGTGTTTTAGATGACCAGTTTTGGCAAGAGATGGCGGCAGGAATATGTTCGAGCCAGACCAGCAGGTTCACCTCCACTCACTTGGGATCAGTTCTCACATCTATTCTTGGAGAAGTTCATCCCTTTTATTTTGAGGGAGGACTACTGCAACCAGTTTGAGCGCCTCTAGCAGGGTAGCATGATTGTTACCCAGTACGATACAGATTTGTGCACCTATCTCGCCATGCAGTTGTCTTGATCCCTACTAAGAGGGAGAGGGTGAGGGAGATTTATAGATGGACTTACTTATGGTATCAGGTTGCAGATGACAAGAGAGACTGAGGATGGGTTGTAGATATTTCTAGAGAAATCGAGAGGATTCGTGGTTAGGGAAGAAAGGCGTCATCTGAGAAGAGGCCTCATCATTTTGATGGTTTAGTGGTGCCTCATCTGGTTGCAGGGGTTCATTTGGTAGAAGCCATCCTCATAGGTCGATTCAGCCTGCGCTTCAGGTAGAACACGGTGCTTGGGGTAGTTGTGGTTCATATGGGACTTGTCCTGAGCAGCCGGTATTTAGCACACCTTTAGCTCCTATTAGTGCACCACCATTACAGTGTTAATATGATGGTAATTCGGGCCATCAGGGATCGTCTCAGACTCAGTAGTTAATTAGCCATGGGGTTGCTTTGAGTGCGGCGACTCAGGTCATATTAGGAGGTACTGTCCTATATTGAGGAGCAGCAGACAACAACGGGGTAATCGTGCCATGATTTCGACACCGGTTGCTCCACCACCCGCTCAGCTAGCTAGAGGCAGGGGTCAGGCAGCTAAAGGTGGTGGTTAGGCTATTAAAGGTGGAAGCCAGCCAATTAGGGGTCGTCCGAGAGGCGGAGGTTAGAGTGGTGGGGCTCATTCTCGTTTCTATGCATTCCCGTCTACACATGAGGCATAGTCGTTGGATGCGGACATCACAGGTATTATTCTAGTTTTCCATTAAGATGCATCCGTTTTATTTGATTCGAGTTCCACTTATTCGTATGTGTCATCCTATTTTGTTTCATATTTGAATATGTCTCATGATTCTTTTAGTGATTTTGTTTATGTGTCTATGCCTATTGGGGATTCTATTATGGTAGACCGGGTATATCGTGCTTGTTTGGTCACTATCGGGAGCTACGAGACTAGGGTAGACCTTCCATTACTTGATATGGTAGATTTTGATGTGATCTTAGGCATGGATTGGTTGTTACCTTATCAAGCTATCTTGGATTGTCACGCCAAGACTGTGACATTGGCCATGTCGTGGTTGCCGGGATTGGATTTGAGAAGGACTTTTGGCCATTCCACTAGTAGGGTCATTTCATATGTGAATGTTCGACGTATCGTCGAGAAGGGGTGCCTGGCATATTTGGCCTATATCCGTGATCCTAGTGCGGAGGTTCCTTCCATGGATTCGGTACTAGTTGTGTGCGAGTTCCCAGAGGTGTTTCCAACATATTTGCTGGAGATGCCACCAGATAGAGATATCTACTTCTGCATTGACTTGGTTCCAAGCACTCAGCCTATTTCTACCTCACCATACTGTATGGCCCTAGTTGAGTTGAAAGAATTGAAGGAGCAGTTGCAAAATTTGCTTGATAAGGGATTCATTAGACCTATTGTCTCGCCTTAAGATGCACCGGTGTTGTTTGTACATAAGAAAGATGCCGCTATGAGGATGTGTATTGATTACAGGGAGCTAAACAAAGTTACTATAAAAAACAAGTATCCATTGCTAAGGATTGATGACTTATTTGATCAGCTTCTGGGTGACAAGGTGTTTCCAAAGATTGATTTGAGATCTGGTACCACCAGTTGAATATTAGGGCATCAGATGTCCCTATGACAGCTTTTCAGACTCGGTATGGTCACTACGAGTTTTTAGTGATGACGTTTGGCTTGACTAATGGCCCAACAGCCTTTATGGATTTGATGAACCGGTTGTTCAAGCCCTATCTAGATTCTTTTGTGATCGTCTTCATTGATGATATTTTTGTTTACTCCCGCAGTCGAGAGGAGCATGAGCAACATCTTTGGATCGTACTTCAGACTTTGAGGGATCGTTTGGTATACGCCAAGTTTTCAAAGTGTGAGTTCTGGTTGGACTTAGTTGCCTTTGTGGCCATATTATATCTTCCGAGGGCATTAAGGTTAATCCTAAGAAGATTGAGTCAGTTTAGAACTGGCCTAGACATACTTCAGCTATAGTGATTCATAACTTCTTGGGTTTGGCGGATTATTATTGCTGGTTCGTGGAGGGGTTTTCATCTATCTTAGCCCCAATGACAAAGTTGACCTAGAAGGGTGCTCTTTTCAGATGGTTCGATGAGTGTGAGTTGAGCTTTCAGAAGCTCAAGACTGCATTGACTACAGCCCTAGTGTTGGTGTTGCCTACAGGTTCGGGATCTTACACCGTGTATTGTGAGACATCACTTATTGGGCTTGGTGCAGTATTGATGTAGGACGGTAGGGTAATTGCCTACGCGTCTTGATAGTTGAATGTTAATTAGAAGAATTACCATGTGTATGATTTAGAGTTGGCAGCCATTGTTCACGTGCTAAAAATTTGGAGGAACTATCTGTACGGTGTTCCATGTGAGGTCTATGCTGACTATCGGAGTCTCCAACAGCTAATCAAGTAGAATGATCTTAATTTGCAGTAGTGGAGATGGCTAGAGTTGTCGAAAGACTATGATATCACCATATTATATCATCCGGGAAAGGTCAATACTGTGGTCGATTCATCGAGTAGGAAGGCTAAGAGCATGGGTAGTTTGGCATATTTATTGGTAGTGGAGAGACCACTAGCTATGGATGTTCAAGCCTTGGCCAATCGATTTGTAAGACTGGATGTTTCAGAGCATAGCTGGTTCTTGCTTATGTTATGGCACAGTCTTCATTGTTGGAGCGTATCAAGGCTCGCTAGTTTGATGATCCTCACTTGTTGGTGTTGAAAGACTCGGTGCAGCGGGGTGGTGCTGAGGAGGTTGTGATTGGAGATGATGATGTTATGCGGCTTCAGGCCGGATTTGTGTTCCAAATGTTGATGGGTTGAGAGAGTTGATCCTTGAGGAGGAACATAGTTCGTGCTATTCCATTCACCCAGGTATCACCAAGATGTATCGTAACTTGAAACAACACTATTGGTGGTGAAAGATGAAGAAAGATATTGTTGCATATGTATCTCGGTGTTTGAATTGTCACCAGGTGCAATATGAGCATCAGAAACCGGGTGGATTGACTGAGATATTGAAGATAGCGGAGTGGAAGTGGGAGCACACCACTATGAATTTTGTGGTAGGATTACCATAGACCTTGAGGAAATATGATAATCTAGGTTATTATGGATCGGTTGACTAAGTGTGTACAGTTCATTCTGGTTATGACTTCCTATTCTTCAGAGTGGGTTGCTCAGATTTACATCTGGGAGATTACTTGCTTGTATGGCATGCCCATTTCCATCTTTTCTAACTGAGGCACGCAGTTCACATCGCATTTTTGGAGAGCCGTGCAGCATGAGTTGAGCACACGGGTCGAGCTGAGTACTGCATTTTATCCACAGACGGACAGACAGCTCGAGTGCACTATTCAGATCTTGGAAGACATGTTACGTGCCTGTGTTATTGATTTGGGAGGTTCATGGAACCAGTTCTTACCTCTAACAGAGTTCGCCAACAACAACGACTATCAGTTGAGTATCCAGATGGCTGCGTACGAGGCCTTATATGGGAGGCGATGTCGTTCGCCGATTGGTTGGTTTGAGCCTAGAGAGGCTAGATTGTCACTATGGAAAAGGTTAAGGTGATTCAAGGGCGACATCGTACAGCCCAGTCTAGGCAGAAGAGTTATCCAGACTAGAAGGTCTGAGATGTAGCTTATATGGTGGGTGAGAAGGTTATTTTTCGAGTGTCACCTATGAAGGGCGTGATGCAGTTTGGGAAGAAGGGCCAATTGAGCCCGAGGTTTATTGGCCGGTTTGAGATCTTGGAGAGAGTTTGGGAGGTTGCTTATAGGCTTGCATTGCTTCCTAGCCTAGTAGGGGTACATCCGGTATTTCCTGTTTTCATGCTTCGGAAGTACCATGAGGACATCTCACATGTTTTGGACATCAGCACGATGTGGCTTGATGAAAATCTAACCTATGAGGAAGAACCGGTAGCTATTCTAGACCGGCAAGTTCGCAAATTGAGATCCAAAAGTTTTCCTTCTGTTAAAGTGCAATGGAGGGGTCTTCCAATTGAGGAGGCCACATAGGAGTCCCAGTCCAATATGTGGAGTAGTTACCCCCATCTTTGCAATAGTCCAACTACTTTTCTATGTCCGTTCGAGGATGAATGTTTCTTTTAGAGATGGAGAATGTAACGACCCGATAGGTCATTCTGAGTACTAGCCTTTATTTTTGAGTTTTGAGACCTCTTATACATCTATTTTATGTTTCTTGATTTGCATGCATGGTCCGAGTCATTTTTCGGAAAGTTTTTACGTAATAATTTGAAGGAAAAATGATTTTTAAGCTTAAAATGTGACTTGAGTTGACCACGGTCAACATTCTTGGTAAATGACCTCAGATCGGTATTTTGATGATTCCGATAGGTTCCTATGGTATTTTTTGACTTGTACGCATGTTTGGTTGGGGTCCGGGCCCGAGCACATTTCGGCGCTTTATGTAAAAAATTATGAAAAAAATTTTTAAAGATTGAAATCATGAGTTTTGACGGTTGATTCTTGTTATTTGATGTTATTTGATGATTTGAGGTAGCAATCAAGTTTATAGGATATTGTTACACTTGTGTGCATGTTCGGTTTGGAGCCCAACGAGCTCAGGTGAGTTTCGGATGTGTTACGAAAAAGTTTGGTTAATTTTTGAACTGTTGGTGCATTCTAGTTCTGGTGTTCAGTGGTAGATCTCGCATTCTCGAGCACCGATTTTGCGGTCATTCCATTTCATTTGCGAAATGGGCCGGGGTGGAGGGGGGTGGACATCGCATTTGTGAAGGGAGCCTTGTATTTACGGACTGGATGTGGTTCGCATTTGCGGACGTTTTTCCGCTTTTGCGAACTCTGGTAGCTATTGAAAGCTTCGCAAATGCGAAGCTTTTATCCGCATTTGCGATGGAGGGCTAATCATATTTTCGAGATTAATGTCGCATTTTTGACATCTGTACACCTGATGCACTGTTCGCATTTGCGATTAGTGTCTCGCATATGCGGGCATTGCATTTGCGAACAAGTGTTAGCAAATGCGACACCTGCAGCTGCGTAAAAGAGGAAAAAATCGGGACTTAGCCTATTTTACACCATTTCTCAACCACAAACACTCTAGAGGCAATTTTTGCAGAACCATTTCATCCCAAATTCACTGGTAAGCGACTCTAGCTCATTTTCTATCAATTTCCTATTACTTTTCATGAGCTTTTAACATCAAATATAGGAATTTCATGGTAGAAATTATGGATTTTGGGTAGAATTTAAGAATTTTGTAGAATCAAGATTTAGACCTCAAATTGAGATTGGTTTGGAAATAAATCAGATAATCGGGCTCGAGGGTGAATGGGTAATCAGGTTTTGGTCCGGATATCGAATTTTGACCAAGGGGGCCCGAGTTGACTTTTGTTGACATTTTCAATTTCATCAAGATTGAACCCTTTTCATTTGCGGGTAGTTTCTAAAGTTTATTTTGAATTATTTGAACAATATTTAGCTAGATTTCATTGGTTTAGAGGCTTGTTCGAAAGAAAAAGCCGTGGTTGCTTATTGAGTTAGTTCCGAAAAGTGGTAAGTGTCGTGTCTATCTTTGATTTGAGAGAATTAGGACTTGTTGGTCTATTTGTTACGTGAATTATGTGTGAGAACAACGTATATGTGATGTGACGAGTGTAAATGTGATGTCATGGGTTAAAGCATGCGGGTTGGGCTGTTTTATTCCATGTTATATCTTGTTACATGCTTTGATTGCTACATGTTCTTACTTGTTATTCATTGCCTTACTTGTTATCTGTCATTTAACTATTACCTATTTCAATTTATTCATTTTTCAGTCAATATCTACTTACCTTCTACATGTTCCTACTTGCATTAATTGTGTATTTTCGTTGTCTCATGTTTTTACTTGCTTTTGTTGTCCTTATATTACTTGATGCACTTTATTATGTTATTCCGATTATGTGAGCCATTTCGCTATTCTTGTATTAATGAATTGTCAAGGATTGGAATTACAAGGTATTGGTTATTCTCCTTTTGTATTGGTAGTTCCTTAATGTTCCGCACGTTTCATTTCCCTTTTATTTTGAGATTATATAATTAGTTGTGTTGAGTTGTTTATGTTAAAGAATTGATATTAGGAACGGGTTGCGCGCTGCAACAATATTGAAATGAATTGATATTGGGATCGGATTGCACGCCGCAACAGATAGTAATATGATATGATATTGGGATCGCACGCTGCAATAGTTATTGTAATAAATGTTGGCATCGGATTGCACGCGCAACATGTATTGTGTTAATTGTTGAGATCGGGTTGCGCGCCACAACAGAATATGATGTGTTGTGGTTGTTTGTAGTCATAAAGTTTTATCTCGGTACTGTGATGCGAGATTTGAGATCATGTTCTAGTAGTTGACCTTTGGGTCCACTTTTAAGAGTTTACCTGCTTTATCTATATTACTGTATTCTGTTGTCATTATTCGTACAAGGTTATAGTGGTGTCCTGTCATAGCCTCGTTACTACTTCGTGGAGGTTAGGCTCGATACTTACATAGTACATGGGGTCGGTTGTACTCTTGCTACACTTCTGCACTTCTTCAGATCCCGGTGTTGGTCCTAGCGGCGCGTAGCTTGAGACTGCTCGGATCCGACTGCTACAGGAGACTTGAGACAGAGCTGCTCGACGTTCCCAGTCCCTGAAGTCCTCTTCTATCATGTTTTACTGTTTCTCTAGTTTCAGATAGTTGTACATTATTTCAGACCATATTGTAGCATTCTAGTTGGTCATGTATTTGTGATTCCGGTACTCTGTTATAAATTGTTAAAACAGGTTAAATAATTAGCTGCCATTAGCTTGCCTAGCAAGTGGATGTTCGCGTCATCACGCCTCGCAATTAGAATTTCGAATTGTGACACTTTGGGATTGTAAATTTTATGGTTACTCATACGATATGCATGAATGAAACTCTTTATTTTTTATGATCTTTCATTTAAATGAAAAGATTGTTTAAAAATTACAAACACGCTTAGTTTTATTTTTTAAAATGATTGTCTTTTAAAAATGCTTTCGCATGCATCTATTAAGCATTTAGATATGTAATACTGTACTAAAATGATAATTCACGTACAGTAAATAAATTTAAAAAGGGTAACAAAAGCAAGTTGTTTATGAGTAAGCTAAGGTAGGAACTAGCCATGTATGTTATGCTCCTTTTGTGAATTTTATAGTTCCTCTTCTGTTTGTCTTGCCAACTCTCGAGGCAGACAAATTAACAACTTCTTTGCCAGGAACGTTTCGGCAATAACGAACAATTTTTGGATACAAGTACCCAACGAAGTGCTCCTAATAGCACTTCATTTTGTAATTAATGATACATATTAATTATATTAATATTTGACTTTTCAACAAAAAAAAAATAGTTAGAAGGTTATTACGCTATGGGTGTGTTTGGTATGACTTGAAAATTTTTTTCTATTTTCTACTGTTTGGTTGCACAAAATAGTTTAGAAAATATTTTCCTAGATATCATATTTTTCTGGAATTGGAGGAAAATGACTTCCATACAAAAAGTTAGAAAAATATTTTTCAAAAACTCTACCTACTCTCACATCTAACCCCAACCCTCTCCCCCTTCTCTCGCCTACCGCCCCCCTCTCCAAAAAGGATTTTTTTTTCTTTTCATATTTCATTTTTTTTTCTTTTCCGTCACCCCCCTCCCTCCCTTGCAAAAATTTTTTTTAACCTTTTTTCTGTATTTTTTAATTTTGTATGTTTTCGTTTTTCTGCAGCACTCACCCGCCCCACCCCCACCCCTACCCCCACGGCAAAAGTTTCTTTTTTTAATATTTGCATTGATGGTTTTTTTATTTTTTTGGTTTATAGGTTTAAAATTTTGCGAGTTCCAAAGTTATGAGTTCAAAGGTTTATGTGTTTGGAGGTTTGGTTTAGAAATTATAGAGTTTACGGGTTCAAAAGTTTGCGTGTTCGAAAGTTTAGCGGTTCAGAAGTTTATCAAATTTATGTGTTAGGAAGGTTGTTGGTTCGAAAGTTTATGACTTTATATTTATTGTATCTGAATTATTTATGAATACTCTTGAGAAATTATTTTCCTTAATTTGCGTACCAAACATTTAAAAATGAATAAAATTACTACTTATTTTCAAGAAAATATTTTTTTTGAAAAATATTTTCCGTTATACTAAACACACCCTATGTACCAACATAGTTCAACATGTGCTAGTTGGGTAACTTGTTCATTACTTATGGTTACTGTTTAAGTGGTCAAATCGATTGCTTAATTTCTTTTTTTATATATCTAACGTATAGAAGTTAAACTCAAGAAGAAGCCATTTTCTTAAAAGTTCGTCGATAATATAATCTTTTTACTGCATCAATGTATATGATGAAGCCATCCAACTAACAAGTCGAGCCTGGCATGTTTTCTCCTAGAACCTAATTTCTAAATGAATTATTATTATCATGCAGAGAGCAAGTCAACGTAATGAGTACATTGTCCATTATATAGATCATTTTCTCTTAAATGTTTGATAACTAGAAAAGGTAAAAGGTTATCTTAAGACAAAAATGGAGAACATGTCCGTCTCAAATTTAATAATTGTATGATTACATACTAATCACTTCATTAAGCTGTTTGTAATACCTTTAGTTCGCTTTTCCTCAACTTTTTCTGAACCACAACTCGTAAAGGTATATGACTTGTAAGAATGTTATGAAAATCATTACTAGCAACATACCAGTACTTAATCAATAATTTTTGTAATGCATCTCATTATTGGACAGTTTGGCAACAGCAATTGGCCATAAACCTATAGCTATTGGATGTGGGGGAAATTGAACCCCCACAAAAGCAACAATAATTGAAGCCATATTACCTCCCCCT